>CAUYRH010096297.1:0-10767 GCA_963574655.1 Perodicticus potto
AAATTTTAAAAAGGAAAAGGCTTGACGCTTGTAGCTCAGCGGTTAGGGTGCCAGCCACATATACCAACGCTGGTGGGTTTGAACCCTCCCCAGGCCTGCTAAACAACAATGACGACTGCAACAACAACAAAAAATAATAGCTAGGCGTTGTGGCAGGCACCTGTAGTCCCAGCTACTTGGGAGGCTGAGGCAAGAGAATCGCTTAAGCCCAAGAGTTTGAGGTTGCTATGAGCTATTATAGAGACCAAGAGACTGGTCATCTAGTTTGGGGTGATTACATTAGGGTTCAAAGCTTTGGTTTGGGGTGAAAGATGTGGGTTGACCAGTTGGCTGGTTTGAGGCTGCAGACACTGTAGGTCTCATTGCCTAGCTGGGGTAACAGAATGACTTGGATCTGAATGGATAGTCTGGGGTACCAGAGACAGACTGGAGGTTCTGGTTTCTATCTTTGTGGGACAGTTTCAGTCCAATTGTGTATCTTGATGTGCCAGACGTTATTCATCATTGTCATGTTTGGGGTGACAGAAACTGTATGTCTCGACTAGTTTAGAGTAATGGAAACTATTGGTCTTGTTGTCTAGTTGGGGTAACAATGACTAGGCTCCTTTTTTCCAGTTAAGGCTGATAGTGATTGGGTTTATTGTTCATTTGTTGGAAGCAGAGCCTGGAATCAGTTGTCTAGTTGGGGTGATGAGGCCAGATGTCAAGGGTCCTGCTTTGGGGTAACATTAATGGGAGACACAGTTTCTTGGTTCCTGAGGACAGAGACTGACTATCTTGGTAGACAGTGACTGGGGGTACAGCTGTGCAGTTGCAGATGGCAGGGCTGAGGATTGCCTTTTGTAGTTTGGGGAGGCAAGAAACATTATTCCAGTCCCCTATTTTAGGGCACAGAGCCCAAAGTCCTGGTGCCTTCTAAATATGGCTGAGTCTGAAAGTGCTGGTGCCTGAGTGTTTGCAGGGCAACTGAGTCAGGGTTTGCTGCACCCACGTGTGGCATCCCTGAGTAAGTGTGGTCAGGGCTATGGAGGCTCATATAAGGGTCACCGAAGCTGGGAGTCTGGGCATTTGGAACCAGACTGTTGGCCAGGACCCCAGGGTCCGGGGTCCACTGGAAGGTGCCTGATTGGGTGTGATTCAGTGAGGATGTTGTGAAAAGGCAATGCTTTCCAGGCTGGTGCCACCTCAACCCAACAGGGGTGGCAATGGAGACAAGGGTAGAGATGCCAAATTTGGGGCCCTAAGGCCTAGCTAGGGATCACTGAGGCTCTGACACAATTACCCATGGGGGTTTCTGGTCCTGGTCTCTTGGCCACAAGAGGATCCTGTAGGTCCGAAGTGTAGTTCAGGGGCAAATGGCTACAGTGGTTGAGATGCATGTTTTGTGTGTGACTTAAACTGGTGACCCAGATCCTTCCTTTTTTTTTTTTTAGACAGAGTCTCACTATATTGCCCTCAGTACAGTGCCATGGCGTCACAGCTCACAGCAACCTTGAACTCTTGCCTCCCAAGTAGCTGGGACTATAGGTGCTCGCCACAATGCCCAGCTATTTTTTTCAGGTGTAGTTGTCATTGTTGTTTGGCAGGCCCAGGCCAGGTTTGAACCTGCCAGCTCCAGTGTATGTGGCTGGTGCCCTAGCCACTGAGCTACAGATGCTGAGCCCCAGATTCTTACTTTGAGGAGATGGATGCTGGGGCTTAAGTTACTTAATTTAGGGAGTGACTGGGCTCAGACTTCTGTAGTGCTGTGAACTCACCACCGAGGCCAGGCTAGATAGCTGCTGGTGCTCACAGTAGTGAAGACTGTCGTGGACCTAAGTGTCTAGACTAGAAGTAACTAACTGTGGTGTTTCACCTGCCAAGTTTGAGGCAAGTGGGGCGGTGCCTGTGGCTCAAGGAGTAGAGCACCGGCCCCATATACTGGAGGTGGTGGGTTCAAAACTGGCCCCAGACAAAACAAAACAAAGTTTGAGGCAAGTGAGTCTGGAGACTCAGAAGTCAGTCAAGTTTAGGGCAACAGGTTTTGGGGTTTAAAGGTGACCAAATTTGACAACCCACATGTTGATATTGGGGCCTATTGATTATTTTAGGGCTGACTGAAGTTTGGGGTCCTCTTGCTTAGTTTGGGGTCACTGAGCCTGGGCTCAGGAGCATTGGAGACTGGAAGGCTAAATGTCACATCTGTGAGTGACTAGCTATGGAGTTCAAATGTCTATTTTAAATAGAGTGATTCCCTGTGGTTTTACTGACTGTGGGAATGTCAAGGGTAATTGAGTGAGCCTGCATTCTAATTTGGGGACAGACTAAGGCTAAGGCCCTAAGGTGACTTATTATGGTGTCCAGATGAAGGGTGCTGAGGCTAGCTTCCTGGAGCCCTAGTTTTGGGGTGATTGAATTTGGGGCTCAGATTCTAAGAAACTCTAGTTTGTGGGTAACTAAGGAAAACCACTGTGCCCAGATGTTGAGGTTGGGATGACCAATTTGGAGTCCAAGCACCAGTTTGGGGTGATAGGACCCAGATGTTCCTTGGTGGGTCAAGCGCCAAGCTGGGGTTGACTGTGTCATCAGATATCTCCTAGAAGATGGTGGTTCTTATGCAGAAGGAGCCTAGTTTGGGGGGAGGCACTTGAGAATGGGTAACCATAGCCTAGTTTGAGGGTTACTGATTCTGATTTCCTAATACTTCTGTATAATTTGGGGCTTTCTGAGCCTTGAGACCTGGTTGCTAAGGTTTGAGGTGACTGTTGCTGGGGATCTTTATACCTAGTTAGGGGTGATGGAGTTTGGAGTGTTGTTGCTTAATGAGGAAGTGTTGAGTCCAATCACCCAGATGCCCAGTTTGGGGAAACTGACATAGAGACTGAGGGGGGAATGCCCAGATTGGGGGATGGCTTTATTTGGGGGTCTTGAAACTTGTGACTCATATCCTGAGTTTAGGGTTTACCAACTGGGGGGCCTATTGCTTACTTTACTTTAGGGGTGCTGAAACTGGGCTCCCCTCAGCCTTCACCTAAGGTGTCTGTGTCAGGGGTCAGTCACCTCATTTCTAGGGTTATTGAGATTGCAGTGGGATGAAGTGGGGAGGTCCTAGTGCTTGTTTTAGTGTTGGTAGCTGTGAATCCCATACGTGCCTTGGGGCTGAATGAGCCTTAGGACCTAGTTAACAAATTTGGGGGTGACTATGGGTCCCTGGTGTCATGATGGTGGGTAGCAGGGCTAATTCTCTGCATTTCTGAATCTGTGCTCTATTCTCCAAAAACCTAGTCTAGGAAAGAGAACCTAGTTTTGGGGCACCTGACTGTGAGAATCTCTATTTGCAGTTTTGGGGTTCACCACAGACTCTAGGGATACAGAGGCTTGGTCCAGGGTGTTATATTATTAGTTTCCTGTGGCTGCCATAGAAACAATTCTGGCGGCTTAAAACAGCAGAAATGTATTCTCTTGCAGTTCTGAAGGCCACAAAGCCAAAATCAAGCTGCAGGCAGGGCCACACACTCTGTAAAGGTCCTGTCCTTGCCTCTTCCACCTCCTGAAGTTGGGACTATAGGTACCTGCCACAATGCCCAGATATTTTTGTTGTTGTTGTTGTTGCAGTTCGGCCGGGGCTGGGTTTGAACCCGCCACCCTCGGTATATGGGGGCTGGCGCCCTAGTCACTGAGCCACAGGCGCCACCCAGTGGACATATCTTTTGAGGGCCACCATTCAACCCCCTGTGAGGGTATCTGAGGCACGCACCTTAATCCCAAATTTGGGTCTCTTGGATTATGAGATTCCTGATGTTTGGGTTAGGAAGTCTTGAAGGGTCAGTTCCAAATACCTGATTTGGGGGGTTGTGACTTGCCTACTTTGGGGGTAATAGCCTATGGGGATCTAATGGTTAATGTAGGGGTAACTGAAGTTTGGGAACAAAAATGTAGTTTAGAGATCACTGAGCTTCAGTACTACAAAGTCTTAACTTTAGGTGTATTTGAGGTTGGGAGGCTAGATGCTGAGTTTATGGGGTAACTGACTGAGGAGTCCCTAACTCCTGATCTTAGCCAAAAGGCCGAGAAATGACAGGAGCCTGACTCTTATGAGTGGGCTGGGGGAGGGGGGGTTAAGAGTGAAAGCTCCAGTGTATATTTTAAGGGCAGCTGATGCTGGGATTCCAGATGCCAAATAGGGGGGTTATTAAAGCTGGTTGTCCAGATGTGTAGATTAGGGCCATTAATGATTAGATCCAGATGCAAGGTTTGGGGGTAATGGTGGAGACCTAGATGAGGAGTGTCAGGGTGACTTGTTGGGAGTTTTTTTTTTTTTTTTTTGAGACAGAGTCTATGTCACCCTCAGTAGAGGTAGAGTGCCGTAGAGTAACAAATCACAGTAACCTCCAACTCCTGGGCTTAAGCGATTCTCTTGCCTCAGCCTCCTAAGTAGCTGGGGCTACAGGCATCTGCCACAACACCTGGCTATTTTTTTTTGCAGTTATCATTGTTGTTTAGCTGGCCCAGGCCAAGTTTGAACCTGCCAACTTGGGTGTATGTGGCTGGCACTGTAACCACTGTGCTACGGGCACTGAGCCATTGTTGGGAGCTCTTGATCTTGGTTTAGTGGAAATTTAGTCTGGGCAGCCAGATGTCTAGTTTGGGAGAGTTTTTTTTTTTTTTTGAGACAGAGCCTCAAGCCGTCACCCTGGATAGAGTGCCGTGGCATCACAGCTCACAGCAACCCCCAATTCCTGGGCTCAAACGAGTCTCCTGCCTCTGCCTCCCAAGTAGCTGGGACTACAGGCGCCCGCCACAACGCCCGGCCATTTTTTGGTTGCAGCCATCATTGTTGTTTGGCGGGCCGGGGCTGGATTGGAACCCACCAGCTCAGGTGTACGTGGCTGGCGCCTTAGCCCGTTGAGCCATAGGTGCCGAGCCGTTTGGGGGAGTCTTAATCTGAATGGCATCAAGATCCCAATTTTGAATTCAGTCTGGGATCTAGTTGTCAAGTTTCAGGTTGCTCAGGTTAAGGGTGAGTGAGTTTCAGTCCCATTTTCGGTTTGAATGTGTTGAAAATGGGGGTCACATGCTGAGTTGGGTGAGAGCAGCTAGGGCCCATGTGTCTAGATCATGGGTGACATACCTTGGGGTCCTGTTGAGGGTTCAGTGAGGAGAGATGACTGGAGGTGTGCCATCCTAGGGCCCCTAATGCCTAATTTTTGGCAACTGAGTCTGGGGGAATAAGTGCCTAGTTTAAGGGTAACTTGTGGAGTTAAAGATGCATATTTTGGTCTGGCTGAGCTAAGGCCCATTTCCCTTGCCCAAGTACCTTGGGCTGGAGGACTTGTTTGGGGCTACCTGGGGGTACACAATCCTCTGAGTTTCCGAGGCCATCTACACAGCCTGGGGTTATCTGGCTCTAAGTATAGGTCTGATTCCTGACTGGAGCCTCCCTGGAGTCAGGAGGGTGAGGGCTCAGAAGGCCTCCTTTGGGGAATCTGAGACCAGGACCTCGAAGTCCTAGGGAACTGGTCCAGTCTAGGGGGCCCATCTTCACGCTCATCCCTGAGCCTCGGCCCTTCCTGGGGGTCTTCAGGAGATGACTGACTCGAGGTTCACACGCCTAGCATACGTGGTCCTGGGGGGAATGAAGAGGTCCAACGGCGGGAGTGGGGGCTCTGCAGAGCGGAGCCAGCTGGGCCCCCGGGGCTGGCTGCAGCGGGGGTTCCCGCGGGAAGCGGAGCGCGGCGGGGCAGCCGGCGGCGGGAGGGCGAGCGCCGGAGTGACAGGAGAGGAAGAAAAATGGGCCGAGAAATCAGAGTGGACGCGCGGGGGGCGCGAGTCCGCGAGCAGGCGGCGGCGGCAGCGGGCGGGTGCAGCGCCTCTGCCTCCAGGGACGCCGTCCGCTCGCCTTCCCGACCCCCGCCCTGGAGGCCGGGGCCGGTGATCGGACCCTCTTCCCTAATTGCAGCCCTGCGCCCACCCCAACGCCCTGCTGCCTCCTAGTCTCCACGCCTCCACACAACTCCCGAATTCCAGGCCCCTCCCCGAGTTCCTTTTTCCTCTAAAAAGTTCTGTTTACTTTCTGCGTGTTCTAAACCCTCCCCGCGGCGTTCTTCTCTCCCTCTCTCCGCCCGCTTTCGGCCACGGTCTAAACTGCCTGGGCTACCCAGCCCCGTTCTCCTCCACCCCCTAGGCCTCCTGCCCTTTTCTAACTCTGCCCCCCACATTCCAGCTCCCTCTTTCGCCAATCTTTTCCCCGAGGAACCCCCCCAAGTCCTTTGCAAAGGTTTGAAGCGGAAATGGGGCGCGCGGCGGCAGCGGGGGGAGGGGCGGGGCGGGGGCGGCGGCCAATGGAGCGGGAAGCAGGACAAATGAGGCCCGGCCCGCGCGGCCGACAGGCCCCTCCATCTTCCCATTAGCGCCTAATGGCCCCCCCGCCGCCGCCTGATGAAGATTTATCGGCCCCGGAACCCCCGCCCCCACCGCCCCCGGCCTTCCCCTCCCCTGTTGGCCTCACCCCGCCCGCCCGAGCGGACACCTGATGAAGCTGTCACCCGCGGGAGGGGCCGCGCAGCCCGACCCCTGGCATCTCTCCGAGACGGACGAGACAGCTAGCCAGAGACCCTGAACGAGGACGGGAAGAAAGTTCCTGGGATGCGGGGGTCGGAGACCCTGGGAAGGAGTTTGAGGGAGGGTCTGACCAACAGCGTAGGGAGGTCCTCAGCTGCGAATCGTCTTCAGTTCTGTGCAGGGACGGACCCTAGTGGGAGATGGAGGCTGCTGCCCAGGAGGGAAGAGTCAGGATCCTCAGGCATCTGAGAGAGGGTAGCGCTGGGGGTCTCGAAGTCTGGGCCTGAGAGAGAAGTGGACTCACATCCAGAACCCCGGATCTAAGGGGGGAGGGGCCGAGGACCTGGGTCTGAGGAAAGAGGGGCTGAGGACCTGAACCCCTGAATCTGAAGGAGGAGGGGGTGGGGCCTGGACCCCTGGGTGTTAGGGAGGAGGTGCTGGGGCCTGGGGGAAAAGGGTGCTGGGAGACTGGACTCCTGGGCCCTAGGCTGGGAGCTTGGCACTGGGGGGCTGGGTTGGGAGGCCCCTGATTGATTTCTGTTTACCAGCTGTCCCCGCAGGCGGAAGAGCGAATCGCGCCCCATCCATCAACAGGCTCGCAGCCTCCCTAATAAAAACATTTTACTTCTAAATGATCTCGAACTAATTAACTCAAAGTGTTAATTAAAGTTTGCGCAGACAGCATTGTCATCAGGGAGGGTGGTGGATCCATCTTCCTGAGAGAGAGACAGGGTTTGGGGGGGCTCCCCATTCCCCTAGCCACTGAGCCCTGTCCACTGCTAGCCCCAGTCTCCCCAGACTCCCAGCTACTCTCTCTGTATCTGCCTCCAGTCTCTGAGCTCTTCACCCAAGTCTCTGTCTCTTCCATCTTTGTCACCATGTCACTGTGTCTTTCTGAGTTTGTCTGTCTCTTGTCTGAATGCTGTCTTCCTATTGTTCCTATGTCCCATTGCCATGGGGTCTTTATTTGTCTGTGTACACTGGGGATATGTAGGTGTGTGACAGAGTTGTGTGTGCATATGTGTGCATGAGTCCAAGGGTGTGTGTCAGGGTTTGCATGTGCACAGGTGTGTGGGGCCCCGTGTGTGTCTGGGTGTGTGTGACCATTGTTGACAGGCAGGCTGTGGGACTCCTCCAGGGTGTCTCTGAGGCAGGGTTTGAGGACCTCTGGGGCTTATGGTTGGCAGGGCAGACAGGAGCAGGGGCTGTAGGTGCACTGGGTGAGTGAAGAACCAGGCTCAAGTTCACTGGGCCCATCTCCCTTCCCCCTCTTCTGCAGCCCACAGCCACCAGGGCAAGGGAGCTGCAGCCAGGATAGGCCACCAGGCCATGGGCATTGGTGGGGTGGCTGGCTGGGCGGCCCCAGTGTGAGCTCATACATCAGGGCTGACAGGCTCCGAAAGCCCCGGAATTAAAACCTAAATCGAATATTGATCACTCGCTCCGGCCGTGGCGCCCAGATGCCCCCCCAGCTCCCTCACGCTTGCTCTCTGCTCCCCGGCTCTCAGGCGTCACTGCTGTCCTGTCTTTCTCCCTGTCTCACCTCCTTTCTCCCTGGCTTCTCTCCACTCTAGCCTTCTGGTGACTCATCTCTGGCCCCACCAGGTGCCCCCCTCAGCCAGAGACAGACACATGGATGCGCAAAACAGACTCGGGCATAGAAATGGTTAGACACAGACCTGCAGACAGACCCAGAGCATGCAGAACATAGACACAAAGCCAAACAGACAGACTGACACAGCATGCAGGCACCCACAGGTGCACACACAGGAAGTCACACAGAGTCACACCCTGAAAGTCATATTGACACAGACACACATCACACAAAAATGCTACACATAGGATGCATACAGAGAAAGTGACACTTAGGCACAGACAGACAGCCAGACAGACATCCACAGGCCCTCGGAGTTGCAGACACACACAGTCACCCAGGAATGGGGTAGTGACAGGGAGGCATAGTCCCAAAGCAAGTTACATCAACATAGGCAGGGCAAGACAGAAAGTACACAGTCATCCATGCTGGCAGACACACTGAGCTCCGGCATGGCAGAGAACACACACACCCCATCTCCCCATTTCCACTCATCCTGACATAATGGCCACCTCCATCTGACTCACCCCCCAGACACTACCCGACTCCTGAATCCAGAACACAGAAAAGTGTCTACACAGGAAGGGGGCTCCCGGACATCACCCCCACCACCAACCCCAGGCAGTCCCTCCCATGTCCCAAAGGTCCAAGGCTGGTCCTGGAAGGCAGCTGGAGAGATGGACCCTAGAGATGGGCAAAAAGGGCTTCCTAGCCAGAGAGGGGCCGGGGACAGGGCCAAGGTCATGCTGTCCAGGATGACCTAGGAATCTGGCGTCCTTGTCTCAGAAACCACCTGTAGGATTAAGGCCAGACAGTAGAATGAACATCCCTGGGCCATGAGGGCTGGTGGCCTGCAAAGTGGGCAGAGGTGCTGCCCCAGCCCCCACCCCCACCTTCAGACTTCCCGGCTGGGGCGGGCAGTACTGGAGGCAGGCGGTGGTGGCTGCCGGGGAGAAGATGAATCTTTCATGAGTGATTTGCGGCCGCCTCTTCTCGTCCCGTGTTGTTTAATGTTTCAATTTGGGCGAAAGCAAAACATTCAATCAGGCGGATTAAGTGCGTAATGCGTCTCATCGCTCAATCTGTCGCCTCCGCCGGGCAGCCCGCCGGGTGGGGGGGGAGGGTTGGGAGGGGTGGCAGGCAGAGACCCTGGCCAGGGGAGCCTGTTCTCCAGCAACTCTCCTAAGCTTTGTCATAGGAAGCTCCTCACCATGGACCCCCCCCGCCAGTTCCCACTCTTCCTCAGTCCAGCCTCACCCCACATACCAACCACTCTCTGCTCCATCTCAGGGTGTCCACTTGGGCGTGGGGGGCCCTGGCTTCTCTGTATACCCCTGTCTGCCTGTCTCTCTGTGTGTGTCCACATGTCTTTCTCTATGTCCACCTATCTTCTCTCTGCCTGTTCCCTGGGTTTTCTCTCCCTTCTTCTTTACACCTATCCTGAATTCTTCTGTCACACTCGCTGTCCTTCTGTCCATATGCTCCCATCCCTGTCTCTCACACTCTGTACCCATGTCATACCAGCCCAGCCTCTGCCTGTCCAACAACGGTCTCTGTGTGGTCCTTGTTCCCTACCTGCTGTCTGGTGCAGACACTCTCTGTCCTCTCTCTCTCTTTCTTTCTTATTTATTTATTTTTTATTTTTGAGACAGAGCCTCAAGCGGTTGCCCTGGGTAGAGTGTTGTGTGCCCTGGGTAGAGTGCAGTGGCATCACAGCTCACAGCACCCTCCAACTCCTGGGCTTAAGTGATTCTCTTGCCTCAGCCTCTCAAGCAGCTGGGACTACAGGCGCCTGCCACAACGCCCGGCCGTTTTTTGGTTGTAATTGTCATTGCTGTTTGCCAGGCCCAGGATGGATTTGAACCCTCCAGCTCTAGTGTACGTGGTTGGCGCCCTAGCCACTTGAGCTACAGGCGCCAAGCCTATCCTCTGTCTTTCCCTGTCTCTCTGCAGTTCCATCTCTGTCCTCGTGCCCCCTGCCCCTTTCTCTCTTTCTTTTTTCAATCAAGCTCTCAATCCTCTGTCAGCCTGCTCCCACACCCTTCTCTGTTCCCTATTCATCTCTGTCCACGTCTGTGTCGGCCTTTGTCTTTCTCCTGTCCGTCTCTCTCCATCCCTCTCTTGCCTCTCCATTCTGTCTTTTCTCTTTCTCTACCCCTCATCTCTGCTCCCATTTGGGTCGGTGCCTCTGGCTTCTCTGCTAGGGTTCCTTGACCTATCAGCTCCCTGTCCCTTGCCTGGACTGGTCTCCATCTCCACTAGGGGGCAGCAAGCACAGGCTTTTCTGGTGGGGGAGGCTGAACCTGCTGAGGAGCTACTCAGCCAGCCCCATTGCTTGTGGGCAGACCATCCCATTCCTGGGGTGTCCAGACCCCCAACCCCTCCTCCCTCAGACCCAGGGGTCCAGCCCCAGCCCCTCCTCCCCCAGACCCAGGGGTCCAGCCCCCCAGCCCCTACTCCCTCAGACCCAGGGATCCAGACCCCCAACCCCTACTCCCTCAGACCCAGGGGTCCAGCCCCAGCCCCTACTCCCTCAGACCCAGGGATCCAGACCCCCCAGCCCCTCCTCCCTCAGACCCAGGGGTCCAGCCCCCCAGCCCCTCCTCCCTCAGACCCAGGAGTACATCCAGGCC
>CAUYRH010096298.1:0-13909 GCA_963574655.1 Perodicticus potto
GGGCGCCTGTAGTCCCAGCTACTTGGGAGGCAGAGGCAGGAGACTCGCTTGAGCCCAGGAATTGGAGGTTGCTGTGAGCTGTGATGCCACGGCACTCTATCCAGGGTGACAGCTTGAGGCTCTGTCTCAAAAAAAAAAAACAAAGAAAAGGTTGGCAAACCCTCTTTTCCTCTGCCCTGTTAACGAATGTCAGACTTTTTTCTCTAATAAAACAATCCTAGCACACTTGCAGTGTGTCTCCTCAACACAGAGTAAGAAAGTGACAATTTATACTCCCATCATGAAAGTAAGAAGACACTTCTGTTTTGTACTCTTTCTTTTGGTATTTAACCAAAAATACAAACAAAAGTCAAGAACTTTTAACGTCCAGTGTAATAGAAATAGGAGTATTATGCGACCTATATAAGCAATGTATATTAATATTCTAAAAACTGTAGAAATGGGGTTTACTGGAAAGTCGTGTTCTTCCCTCTTTGTTACTTGGGACTACTTTATCATAATGACGTGTTGGCGTTTCATGGAGAGGAAATATTAATTGTTAATTTTTTTGTTTTTTGAGACAGTTGTCATTTTGTCACCCTTGGTTGAGTGCTGTGGCATCATAGCTCACAGCAACCTCAAACTCTTGGGCTCAAGCAATTCTCTTATCTCAGCCTCCCAAGCTGCTGGGACCACAGGTGCCTACCACAACACCCGGCTATTTTTAGAGACTGGGTCTTGCTGTTGCTCAGGCTGGCTTGAACTCCTGAGCTTAGGCAATCCACCTGCCTTAGCCTCCCAGAGTGCCAGGATTACAGGTGTGAGCCACCATGCCTGGCCCCGACTTGACTTTTAATTTTTGAGAATTTTTTTTTTAATGTGAGCTGAGAATGATGATTTAGAAGCCTTTGAAAGGAGTTTAGGGATGGATGATCTTCACTGGGAATGGGAGTCTCCTTGTTTTGTGGATCTGTGTCACTATTATTTATTCACGTGGAAAAGAAATACACTTCAAGTAGCATTTACAGCTGGGGGGGATTTTATAGGCACAAACAAAATTAATTTCAACTTTAAAGATCTTTTGAAACTAATTTTTCATAAGGCTCTATCTTCCAAGCAACTGCTTCTCAATTTCCATTTGTTCAGCTCATTGTCACTTCCGCCGAAAAGGAGACCTTGCTTCAGCAAGTTAACAATAATGAACTTCTTAGGGAGAAGCTCAGGTTCACATCTGACTCGGAAATGCCTGCCAAGCCAGTGACTAAATGATTTAAATATGCTTATCATTTCCTTTGGTCTACGCTACTTGGATTTTCATCTGTGATTATAATCCTGCATTTATTTCTATGTTTTCATCCTTGCTTTTTAAAGCACAAGCTAAAAGAATCACTACCAACGCTAACCATTAAGATGAAATCACATCCTAGGTGGATAAGAGGCTGCATGTCATTATTAGAATGGAGGGTTAAGAACCTAGGGTAGATAACAAGCCTCTGATTATGCAAGTCTCATGGTAACACATCCCAGGAAACTTCTTTGAAATATTAAGTACAGAAAACGGGTGCTGAAGAATTAAGGTCCCAAAGAAGAATAGTTACAATCTCTGTCTTTTTCTCCCTCCCTCTTTGTACACACATACACATACTCACCTTGCTCAAGTTTATGCCTTTGCAAAAAGAGGGAAATTTAGCATTTTTAGTTTCTTTTTTCTTGTGGTTTTAAACCACCATTATCTGGTGACAAAATGAATGAACTACTACTACCGGGAGGAACAGAATCCTGACAACTACAGGGCCAATTACATGTTTCTATTCCACTAGTGATGCAAATGTTTGCTGAACTAGGAAACACGAGGCATTTTTAATGGCAGTAAGTCCACTTTCGTGACCGTATGCCTTACACAGTAAATCAGAACCAACAGAAGCAGTTAAGAGCACTGATGTTAATATTTCTGACGGTTTAATTACATCACACTGGAGGTCTAGGAACTCAGTTGTACTGTGTTAAGATTCAGGTACAGTTCAATCAACATTCCTGACATTCCTGTTCCTGAATTATTTCAAAGATCAAATTGTAAAATACTATTAAACCTAATGATGTCAGCCAAGTTCATGTTTACAAATAAAGTATTGGTTAGTCTCAAATATGAGTGTTCAAGTACAAATGTAAAATTGTCTTAATGGAAAACTTTCATGGCAGTGATAATTGTATCCATTCAGACATTCTTTGTCTATTACATTTTAGGTAGTAAAAAACAAGTAATGTATAACCTTGTTTTCTTTTCTCAATATTTAAGATTTCTCAAAGTGTGTTTAAAGCACCTCTTTTGAAGAACTGAAATCAGACTTATTACATACATGCCTGAGTAGAAGTGCTTCAACTCATTAAAAAATGCTTGATGCCTAATATTTTCTGTAACAGATTATAATGGAAAAGTTAAAACAGCTAAATGAAACCTGAAGGTAAAAGTAACACTATCATACTATTTGAGATTTAGCCAGATTTCTTAAACGCCTTTAAAAAATTCACAAAAATTAAAAAACAGAGTAAGATTAATTTATTACTTCAAATGTTTATTTAAAGCCAACTGTATGCCAGACGCTGTTCTGGATGATGAGGTTATAACAGTAAACAAACAAAAAGTCCTGCCTCCACGAAACTCATTCTTTTTTTTTTCCAAAAAGTAAATTTATTTCAGGTTAATGTGAGGGTATAAACAATCAGGTGACAATATTTGATTTTGTTAGATAAGAGTCCCTCTTGTTACATCCGACACACAAAAGGTGTGCCAAACACCCCGACCAGGTACCTATTCACTGAGAGCACCACAAACCCCTTCCCTACCCCATTACCCCTGTCCCCAACTTGAATTGAAACGAGATTATCTCCTATGTGGGCATGAAGTAGTTCATCTGCTGGCTACATATTAGTATTGAGTGCATCGGATAGTTGCTTTTCCATTCTTGCGATACTTTGCTAAGAAGAATGTGTTTTGGCTCGGTGCCTGTAGCACAGTGGTTACGGTGCCAGCCACTTGCAACAAGGGTGTTGGTTTCCACCTCAGCCTGGGCCAGCTAAACAATAATGACAACTGCAACAAAAAATAGCTGGGCGTTGTGGTGGGTGCCTGTAGTCGTAGCTACTTGGGAGGCCGAGGCAAGAGAATCGCTTAAGCCCAAGAGTTTGAAGTTGCTGTGAGCTGTGATGCCACAGCACTCTACCGAGGGTGACATAGTGAGACTCTGTCTCAAAAAAAAAAGTGTTTCAACTCCATCCAGGTTAATACAAAAATTGTGAAGTCACCATCTTTTTATGGCTGAATAGTATTCCATGGTGTGCATGTACCACTATTTGTTAATCGATTCCTAGGGAAACTCACATTCTTAAGGAAGCACACAGGGTAAACAAATAAAACAAACTCTACAGGTTTGTTGACTGGTACTAAACACTCTCAGGAGGGGGTCTGCAAGGAGCAATGAACAAGAGCCATCAAAGGGGAGTCTTGAAGTCCTCTTGATGAGTGAACAGTTTGAGGACTTCAGGTATGAGTTGCGCAGGTATTTGAAGGAAAAAGTGCTCCAGATAGAGGGATCAATGAGTGCAAAAGACCCAGAGAGGGGAAGGGATTGGCTTGTTCAAAGTATAGCAAAAAGGCCAACATACGCAGAGTCAATTAACCCAGGGTTGGGAGAAGAGTATTTCCCAGGCTCAGTAATTTACACTTGGTCATGTGACCTGCTTTGGCCAAAAGAATATTAGCAGGTATGACACAAGTAGAGGTTTGAAGTGTCCTTAAGAGGTTGGCTTTGCTCTTTTGTGTTTATTTGTCATAAGAAGCACATGGCTCAAGCTGGGCTTACGTCTGTAATCCTAGCACTCTGGGAGGCCAAGGTGTGTGGACTGCCTGAGCTCAGGAGTTCGAGACCAGCCTGAGCAAGAGTGAGACCCTGCCTCTACTAAAAATTAGAAAAAACTAGCCAGGCATAGTGGTGCATGCCTATAGTCTCAGCTACTTGGGAGGCTGAGACAAAAAGATCGCTTGAGCCCAGAAATTTGAGGTTGCTATGTGCTATGATCATGCCATGGAAAAAAACAAAAGAAATTCAGCAGCACATGGCCCAAATAGCGTGCTGGTCCAAGGAGGATGGATGAAAGAATGTGGAACAGACTTGAAACCAACCCACAACCTGGAGTCAAGCCCAGATGAATGCCAGCAAAATCCAGAAAACCAACAGATGCACAAGTGAGAAAAATGCAATGTGAGATTTTTGTGGTTATTTGTTGTTCTCCAACAGCTGACTGATATGCTGCCTCAAGGCATCAAACTAGCCAGATACACTATCTATGGGCCATCTAATGATACCCTATATAGCTGCAATGTAATAGGCACCCCCAAAATGTTCCTGACACTAACAACCTATGCCAACAAGCCCCCTCCCCTCAAAAGCCTTTTCAAAAACAACAACAAAAAAATGGGCTAGGTTCCAGCACTCTGGGAGGCCGAGATGGGCAGATCACCTGAGCCCACGAGTTTGAGACCAGCCTGAGCTAGAGCAAAAAAACTCTGCCTCTAAAAATAGCCGGGCGTTGTGGCGGGCGCCTGTAGTCCCAGCTACTTGAGAGGCTGAGGCAGGAGACTCGCCTCAGCCCAAGAGCTGGAGGTTGCTGTGAGCTGTGTAACGCCACAGCACTCTACCAAGGGTAACAAAGAAAGACTCTTATCTCAAAAAAAAAAAAAAAAAAAGAAAGAAAGAAAAAGAAAGAAAAAAAAAGAAGTAGGATGACTCAATTTAGTCTGAGAAAAAGGAAATGAAATAGCTTGCCATGGCAAGATGTTTTTTAATCATCTGAGATATATGATCATTTCCGACTTTCCTAAAGGGATAATATCCCATCTGACTTGCTTCCCATCCCTTAATTCAAATGCTGATAATAGGTTTACCTGCTTAAAAAGTGATTTTAGCCAGAACCTATGCAGCTTATGCAGAATAGACAAAAGATTACTTACTCCTGTGATTTTTGTCTGCATTTAAACAAATTTTTTTTCTCTAGAAAAGAAAGGAGCTATGTATATAAGATTATTTACTCCTAAAAGATGGCTGTATATAAGCAAATATGTCCCCCAATATTTTTCTTTGGATTTTAACCAATTTCCAACTTGACAAGTTATTACCTTACTCGTTTAAAGTCTTTCCTGCCTTTCTCCAGGAGAAGAAATACGATGATTTATCCAGTACCTGATACTTGGCTTTAATTACTTTTTTACATTATGACTTAGGATAGATGCTTTCTAACTTATACATAAATGCTGCATGTAACTTCTTTAATATATTATGGTGTATAATAATGCTGCCGATTACTAAGCTGGCCAGTTTTGAATAGTGGTGAAAGATAATGAAATTAATAGCTAAATTTCCTAAATATGTGGATTGTTCCATATCTCCATAAGAATTATGGTGCTTGATTCCCAAAACATTAATTCAATAAGCAATTTACTGAATGTCTGTTGCAAAGAGGGTACTCAAATGGTAAAGAGAATGGAGCAAGACTGTTCTTGAAGTCCTGTTCTTAAGAAGCTTAAGTTCTAGGGAGAAAAAAATATTAAGACCTATCTACAAAACAGAATAAGTTACAAGATATAATGCATGATTGAGTCACAAAGGAAAACTCACTGAGGGAAAAGAAAGAATAGTATATTTCAAGTTAAGAACATATCGTACTCATGGCCAAAGAAGACCAGAAGTCTGGACTTTATTCGGTAGATAAGCAGGAGTCATAAAATGCTTAAGGAGAGGAATAATCGGATATAATTTGAATGATGGGAGAGTAACTGGAAGTATCTGAAAGATGGGTTTGGAAAGAGAGAAAGGCCAAAGACAGAGAAACAAATTAGAAAAGTATTCATAGGCCGAGCATGGCAGCTCACACCTGTAATCTTAGCAGTCTGAGAGGCTGAGGCAGGTGGATTGCCCAAGCTCAGGAGTTCTAGACCAGCCTGAGCAAAGTGAGACCTTGTCTCTACAAATAGAAAAACTAGCCAGGCGTTGTAGACAGCACCTGTAGTTCCAGATACTCAGGAGGCTGAGACAAGAGGATCACTTGAGCCCAAGAGGTTGCTATGAGCTATGACCCCAGGGTACTTAACCCACAGGTGACCAGGTGAGACTCAGTTTTCAAAAAAAAAGGAAGACAAAAGAAAAGTATTCAAATTGTCTGTTCAGGCAATTGAGGGCTAAATTTGTGCAGAAGCAGAAGAATTGAAGAGTTTTGCTCTTTTTGCAATAAGAAAACAAACCAACGTTGGTCATTGTATTGGTGGTAGTGGGACATGCCTAAGGAAGAAAGTGTAGAAAATGTATTTGTATAGAGTGGAAAATTAGAAGAGATGTTCTGATGATTGACCATGACTTCAAACTGGGTTATATCTTTATCCCTGGCTTTATCCAGAAGATGCCCAGGAGAGACATCTGCGCTGGAAATCTTGACTTAAAATTACCAACATAGCAGAAAACCAATGAATGAAAGGAAGCAATGGCCAGGAAAAGTGAAGAAGAGTGAAGAGATAGAGAATCTTCAGGAAAGGCTTGATGTGATGCACTGAGATTACATCACCCATGAGGTAATCAGGCATAAAACATCTAACCTGAATCCAACCACGAGGTTACCAGCAGGCAATTCCAATTGAGGAACATTCTGTAAAATATCTGGCCTGATTTCTTCTAAAACTTAGGTGCCATGTAAGATGTTAAGAGGCTGGGAAAGTGTTCTAGATCGAATGAGTTTAAAGAGACATGACCAAAAAATACAAAGCGTGACCCTTCATTAGAATGACCAAAAAAAAAAAAAAAAAAAAAAAAGCTATAAAGAATGTTAACTGGTTGGTACAATTGGGGGTATTTGGATTGAAATTGTATATTAGAAAACAGTATTGTATCAGTGTTCATTTCCTCAGGGTGACAGTTTTATTATGATTATGTAAGAGAAAACCTTTCATCATGGAAAATACTGCTGAAATGTTTAGAGGTGAAGTGTCATTATGTATGAAATATAATCATTGAATGGGTCAGTGAAGTAAAAATAAACTAATAATTAAGCTATATACAAACATAAATATGATAGATATGCACATAAAACATATATAGTATATATAAATACATGCTAACATGTAGATACATAGATATTAATCTAAATATGTGCAATATATTTAACAGCACATAAAGTACGTAAATAAATAGATGCAAAGCAAATGTAGTAAAATATTGAATTAATGGCAATGCTGCCATAAGTTTGAAATCATCTGAAATAAAAATCTAAGGAACCGGTCTGCTGTAATCCTCAAATATACACAATAAAATTTATTTTTAGTATGGAGAGTCCTCAAAGAACTAAAAGTAGACCTACCATTTGGTGCTGCAATCCCATTACTAGGTGTCTACCCAGAAGAAAAAGAAGACATTTCACCATAAGGACATCTGCCGGGGAATGTTTATAGCAGCACCACTCACAATTCGTAAATTGTGGAATCAACCCCAGTGCCCTTCAACATGGGCACGGACTAATAAATTGTGGTATATGTACACCATGGAATACTATTCAGCCATAACAAAACAGAGATTTTGTATCTTTTGTAACAATCTGTACTGATTTGGAGAATATTCTCTTAGGCAAAGTATCACAATAATGGGAAAAAAGCATGGTATGTATTCAGTATCAAATTAAAACTAGTGGATAAACTAGTACATGCTCACAGGACAGAAAATGTAAATTAAATTCAAAAGGGGGTGGGGGGTTGGGTAAGTTCCCACCAAACATGCATGGGTATATGGCATGGTTCCTGGGTGAAGGACCCAACTACAATGTGGACTTTAACCTTGCGAAAGCAATTTATATAACCTAATCATATGTACCCTTGTATTAACCTGAAATTAAAAAAAATTTTTTTTTAAATCTGGGGAATCATTTAATTTTTTAAAGAAACTAATAAATGAATAAAATATAAAATGCTTTTAAAAAGAGTAATCTGAGGCGGCACCTGTGGCTCAAAGGAGTAAGGCACTGGCCCCATATGCTGGAGGTGGTGGGTTCAAACCCAGCCCTAGCCAAAATCTGCAAAAAAAAAAAAAAGAGGAATCTGGACTCGGCGCCTGTGGCTTAAGCAGCTAAGCTTCCAGCCACATACACCTGAGCTGGCAGGTTCGAATCCAGCCTGGGCCTGCCAAACAACAATGATGGCTGCAACCAAAAAATAGCAGGGCGTTGTGGTGGGTGCCTGTGGTCTCAGCTACTTGGGAGGAAGAGGCAGGAGAATCGCTTGAGCCCAGGAGTTGGAGGTTGCTGTGAGCTATGATGCCATTGCACTATACCCAGGGCGACAGCTTGAGGCTCTGTCTCAAGAAAAAAAAAAAAGAGTAATCTGGGCTCCGCACCCGTAGCTCAGTGGCTAGGGTGCCAGCCACATACACCAGGGGCTGGTGGGTTCAAATCCAGCCTGGTCCAGCTAAACAACAATGACAACTACAACCAAAAAATAGCCAGGCATTATGGCGGGCGCCTGTAGTCCCAGCTACTTGGGAGGCTGAGGTGAGAGAATTGCTTAAGCCCAGGAGTTTGAGGTTGCTGTGAGCTGTGACGTCACAGCACTCTACCGAGGGCGATATAGTGAGACTCTGTCTCAAAAAAAAAAAAAAAAAAAAAGAGTAATCTGGTGGAAGGCTAGGGAATCATGAGAAATAAGAAGTTGCTAGGAAGTAGCTCATGCAAGCCAAAAGAGGATACACTTTGCTAATTTCTATTTCTTTATTTCCTCCACTTCTATTTCCTTGCAATAGAATGTAGGCTTCATCAGCACACTGTCTCAGTAAGAATTGTCTAGAACAAAAGTGATCCACAGAGATTTATCAGTGGTAAGTGTTCTATGATTTGAGTAAGTACGTAGACTGTTGAGACAGATCACCTAACATAACTTGTCTTCTATTTCATCCAAAAGAAAATCACTGGGGTTGTACATTTAAAGAACGAAGCTCTCTATCCAGAATAGGGTTCAGCAAATCCTAGCTTTATCACATCTCAAACCTTCAAAGCATGCGGACGCACAGTGCATTTAAATGCCTGCATCTGTGTGCATCCTTCAACAAGATGGCTGGGTTTTTTCCTTCTTGAATGAAGTTGGCTTATGTAGTTCAAAAAAAAAAAAAAAAAAAAGTACCTGTGAATTCAGTCTTTCCTTTCAGAGGACAAACTTAACAACATAGCTTATTTATTTTATACTGACAAGTTAACTCTCTGCTCAGTGCAGCCACTGAAAGATAGCACTTCTGTCCTGGTATTCAGTTCTGCCGTGATCATCTCGGCTCCACAAATCATCAGGACCACAGCCTGATGTGGACTTTAATTTGGGTGCATTAACAGGCATGCTATGCTGCCTCGCTGCCAGCATTAACACCCGAAATAATTAATGTTTCTCAGCACCCAGGGCTCTGAATCTCACCACTAATACATGCGCATTAGTTTCCTACGCTTTACTTACTTTCAAAAAAGGGGAAAATCCTAAAGTAGGAAAAACAGAGGTTCTAAAGATCAGTTATTTCCAGAATGTATAGACTTTGTAAGGGCATGCAATTTTTTCAGGCACTGTGCTATCATTTAGAGTCCCAACAGTCCATTAACTATATTCACATCCCATGTGGAGAAAGAGAATCTCGCGCAGAGATTGCTCTAGAATGACTGAGGTGGAGTAAAGTCAGGAAAACCACTTCAAATGTTTCCTCTTCCTTCACAGAAGAACTGAAACCTGGCTTTCCCACAAGGTTTAACTTCTCTGGAGGAGGACGTGTCTCTGCCCACTACTCCAACCTCATCAGATGTGCTTCAAGCACCTTCTCTCCTTCATTAGAAACGCTAACCTCGGGCAGCGCCTGTGGCTCAAAGAGTAGGGCACTGGCCCCACATACAGGAGGTGGTGGGTTCAGACCCAGCCCCGGCCAAAAACTGCAAAACAAAACAAACCAAAACAACAACAACAAAAGGAAATGCTAACCTGCTAACCTTGGCTTGGCACCTGTAGGACTGTGGTTACAACGCCACCCACACACACCGAGGTTGGTGGGTTAGAACCCGGTTGGGGCCAGCTAAACAACAATGACAAACTGCAACAAAAAATAGCCGGGCGTTGTGGTGGGTGCCAATAGTCCCAGCTACTTGGGAGGCTGAGGCAAAAGAATCGCTTCAGCCCAAGAGTTTGAGGTTGCTGTGAGCTGTGATGGTATGGTACTCTATCCAGGGTGACATAGTGAAACTCTGTCTCAAAAAAAAAAAAAGGAAAGAAATGCTAACATCTCAGAGCCCTCATTCACCTTCCTCAACATCCTTCCCACCCTGGTGTAGCACCAGCATCACGGTTAAGGACCTCACCACCCTGGCCTCATGAACAGCATGACCCACACCCTTGCCTTTCAGTGATCTCCAAGTACACTCTTCAGCTCACTGGGAGGCTACATTTTAAATATAGGAATTGCTTGAAATCATTTTACCTCCATGATGTCCAAATGTTGAATTTTCCTGACTGTAATCTCTTTATCTTTCACCATAAAACCACGCCCTTGACTGTTCCTTTCTGTCCTATCGATTTTGGTTAGGCACTCTTCCCACTCTCTTTATTCTACTGACATGGTAGATCTCAAGTATGATAGGAATTCCTGAACACACCATAGTACCAGGCAATAGAGCTCAAGAAGTTACACGTGTTTTCTTTTCTGTGCGGTAAGATTGACAAGGTCAAGTATAACCAGTTTAGGAATCAGAGAAAAGGAAGGCTAGACCATAGGGCTGACTCATGCTAGGAGTTAAGAGACGGAGAAATGAGGGGGATGGACCGAGTGTCTGTGGTGTTCATGAACCCCTCTGTTGTCTGGTCTAGCACAGCAGGAAAAACAACGAGCAGCTGCTAGCAACCCTGTTGCAGTCATTCATTGCCACCATAAAATGCCTTGCTCATTTCGGCCTTTTATCATTGATGCCTCGGCAACTCTAGCTTTCTTAGAACCCAGTCCTGGGTAGAGAACACTACTGGAATGACACCAGTCCGTGGCGACCATTTTGTCAACAAATGCATCTAACTTTACCCAAACCCTCCTTTTTACCTGGTAATGTTCCAAAAGTGTCTGCGATTTCCTTATTTCTCAACTCATTTTTGAAATTCCCTGGTCTTTCAGTTCATTGAAAAGATAGAAGTTCTCCAACTTGCAATCTCTTGGCTAAAAATGCTTTCTCGGAAGTGCCTGATGCACTGACAGGGATCCCCCGGACTGATTTGCTTTCATTTCCATTGAGTTCTCTTTGGCATTTGACCTTTTGAACACAGTTTCTCTGTTCCTACCCCTACTTCTCCATCCTTCATTACCCTATCACCCAAATGGAGGTCCTCCCTAAGGCACTGGATCTAATAAGCGCCCATGTCACACACAGATCTCTCACCTCACACCCTTCACCGTCAATCCTATGGAGCCCAGTCTCAACTCTTCCCAGCCTGCACGCTCTTATATCAGATATAGACCTGTACTTCAACTTCTCTCCAGACATGACTTAGAAGACCTGCTGCTTCCTCAAAAACATCATGTCCACCAATCAAGAGTTTTACCGTCTTCTTCCAACAAAATCCTCTCCTCTTATTTTGTGGTCAGTCTCCAGGCCATGGGCAATCTGTTTTCAGGTAATAGTCTCACAGCCATCACCTCCCACAGCTCCCAAGTACAGGCCCTCAGAATTCACATATCTTGGCGATTGAAATTGCCACTTAACTGATCTTTCCATGTTTTTTTTTTTTTTGAGACAGCGCCTCAAGCTGTCACCCTGGATAGAGTGCTGTGGCATCACAGCTCACAGCAACCTCCAATTCCTGGGCTCAAGCGAGTCTCCTCCCTCCACCTCCCAAGTAGCTGGGACTACAGGCGCCCACCACAACATCCGGCTACGATCTTTCTCAAGAGTCTTACTTTGGACCAGATACAGCTGCTAGAATGTATCTTTTGAGAAATTTCTTTTTAGATTTTTCTTACCTGGAATGTGATTTTCAGTGGCTCCTTGACACCAAAATGAGTCAAACACTTCTGTCCAATATTCATGTCACTATAATGTGACTCCAACTTTCCTTTGCAGCTTTATTTTCTCCTCTCTCCTGCTCGGACCCTATCTTTCTACTAAAGTGGACGATTGGCTGTTTCCCACCCTGGCCCTACACCTTCACTTACACTACTCCCTCTTCCGGTTATGTCTGGTCCCTATGCCATCCTTTGGAGCCCTTCACAAATATGAAATGGTTGTAAAGACTTCCGTGGTTTCCAAAATGAACAGTACTTTGGTGCCACTCTGCATTGGTGTGAATCACTGAAGGGCTGGCTCTTGGAGGGCTAGGACGACGTTCCACATCACTGTGTCCTCTCTGAGGCATTTATGACTCACTGCAGTGTCCAGAACTGGTATTAGGTAATTTAGCTGATGATTTGAACCTCTGAGCAAACATTTCACCGTTCCCAGATCCTGAGATAACAAAATCTGGGAGTAGTTAAGACACTTACCCATGGATTCTGAAGTTTGACTGCCAACCACTCGAAGCAGCATGGGCTGACTGCTGTCTGACCTCTGTAGAGAGGTGGAAGGAGAGGACACCGTTGTACCATTCACCTTGGCTTCTGCCTGGGGCTAAGGCATCCAAAATGAAGCAGAATTATTTTTTTCATACTGAACACTCAAATATATACCTATAAAAATGTTACATATAAAAATACAGGTATTATAGATACTCAGGACTCAGAAATTTTGACCCTCTCTACTTAGAAACCTCCCAAAGATTGTTGAATCTGGGCTATTGCACTGGTGACATGATCTATGGATATTGTCTTTGTATCTGAATTGTGTTCCCTTGTAACTGTGAGAAAAACTTAAAAGGTACAGTGGAATGAAACTATAAATCGTTAGACTAAATAGCTGAAAGATTTAGAAGGTCATGTGAGTCTGTGAAACCATGTGAGATCTCCAAAATGTAATGGAAAATCCATATTTTGGTGAAATATTAAGTAACAAGATAGAACATATCTCAAAGTTTGAAATTCTCAGAAAGCCATAACTATGTCCATATATAGCCTACCGCAATGTAACACCTTGCTAGGTTTCCAATGGAGGCTTAAAAAGTTATGTGTTAGGGATTATAAGAAGGAAAAAATATCAAAGGCACACCAGAAAATACAACTGAAGAGAGTTATCATTTCAACAGGCAAAATTTTCACTCTTAGAAAACTAGTGGAAATCTTTAGGCATTTTTTTCCCAACATGTATTTCAAGTTGGTCAATCAAAAAACATTTTGCTAAGAAACAATCTGGAACAAATATATAAAAAACCACACTAGTTTTCCTCCTCTTCTTCTATCCTGTGATACTCTGTACTTTACTAGGCACATACCAAGCACTTAAGAATTGATGCTTGTTACACATACAATAAAGGGCTGTGAATTCTGTGTTTTTATTCTGTTTAAGAGGGGGAAATGGATGTTTGCAAATATCCCATCTCTCCTCACTTGCTCCAGCAGCTGCCTTAGCCTATGTAACTGTGACTCCAGCTGTTTATTGTGGTCTTCCAGGATTTGCATCCTGGCTTCCAGGCGGCCTTTGTGTTGACGCAGTAGCTTGGCCTCAGCAATGAGCTCAGCATCCCGAGGACTCTGCGGAGAGGTGGGCATCATTTCAGGAGGGGACGGCAGTGGGGACAGGCCTTTATGTTCATGCTGCTGCTTTAGACGATCGTATTCTGCTTGCAGGTTCCTGATGGTATCAAAAAAGTAAAAAAAAAAAAACAAAAACAAAAACAAAAAGAAAAAAACGAAAAAAGAAAAAAAAGACAAGAAAAAGAAGAAACTTGAATATCATTACCAAGTTTTGT
>CAUYRH010096302.1:0-10470 GCA_963574655.1 Perodicticus potto
ACAGGAGAGGAAGAAGAAATGTACAATTGAGAGTAGAAGATAATAAAAATAGCCTAAGAAAAGAAAGTGAAATAAAAAATTATTTATCAATGGCACCTCCAAGAAAAGGATATTCAATAAAAAAAAAAAACCTCGAAGATATAGTTCTTATGTATATATAGAAATAAAGGTCTCAGATGGCGTCCACTTAAGTGGAGTTAATTTGTACTGCAACATACTTTGTGGACACCAGATGGCGCTGTGAGTGGTCCTCAGGCTTCTATGTGTTTCACCAGTTATATTGTTGCTATGGGAAACCACTCTGACTGACCAGTCGCCATTTTTGTAGTTTTGTAGTTTTTCCCCCGGTTTGCGTTGGTAAAGATGCTTTATTTTGGGTGCTTGGCTCCAAACGACACTCCCATCCAACCTCCAACTTAGGTGCAGCAGCCTTCTCGTCACAGAACTCTCCACTCTTCCCTCCCGCTCTCCTGCAATCCGGGAACTGGAATTGGCTGAAAGAGGAGAGCTCGGGTGCGCGAGGTCACGGTCGTTGCAGATCCGGTCAGCCGGGCGGCCGCCGCAGCTACAGCTGGAGGGGAGGGGGCTTCCCACCAGTCTGTTGCTACCTCTCTGACCTGCTGCTTTTTCTCCAGCTGGAGTGCTTGGGGCCCTCTTCGCCACCTTCCACAGCTCAAAGTGTCTTTTCCACACCACAGGATCCCGGGCCCCCTGCGCAGTCAGACCTCACCAGGATTCTGCCCCTGGGATAGCACAGACAGAACACCTATTTCCAATGAGCTGGGGAAAAGACGCTCACCATTTTGGACATTCCAATGTTTGTATCTGCCTCGCGCCTGAGCTGCGCGGGAGACGGGTCTCCGTGGGCCCTAGCAGTGCGCCTTTCTGGTCATCAAACTCTGAGATCCACTTTTTGGTGGAATTTTTTTCCCAATTAGGTTTTGTGAGTTGCGACCTGCTGTCCTCCCTGTGGGAGGTGCCAGCTGCCCCTCCGCCGTGTAGGGGGAAACAGTTTACAGCAGTTTCCGCGGTTTTGAACTATATTTCAAACACAACAATCCACCAAATCACTGTGCATCGCCAGCTGCCCATCCTCTCCGATAATTCACACGGGGCAAGATCCAGTACTCCCTCCCTCTCACCTGCTGACCGGGGAGTGATGAACTATGGGACTGTCACCGCTGCCATCTTCCCTTCCGACCGAGTATTGCAATTTTGATACAGTTTTTTCTTTTCTTAAAATGGGTGTACATATTTTTGATACCCTCTGCATATTTACACTACAGAAATAGCAGTGATTTGATGGAGGAGCACTAGAAGTAGAGTCAGAAGGCCTGGGGAGGTCCTGCAGCTTGCTTATATTTTTAATCTCTCCTTTTCCAAATTGTGGTAACTCATTGAGTTCATTGTTATATGTAGAAATGCTTAGTATAATGTCTAGATATATCATTTATCAATCAATGTAATTCTCATAACTGACTATACAAATGTTAGAAAAATAGACTATGGACTATTTTCAGGAAATAGGAACCTAAAAGACTTTAGGAAATTTCAACTTTGCAAATGTACACAGAGCTAAGTCTGTTATCATTGAGTAGTGTAGAGGTTAGATACTATACTGTAAACCCAATTTTTAGCTATAGACAGAATTATGAGTCTTTCATTCTATGCCTTTGGGTTGTTGTAATTCAGAGAAAGGTTTTTCTAATTCTGAGATTCTTAAAAATCCTGCAGTGGTTTCTTTTCTACTTTCATTGATTCATTGTCTTGAAAGAAAATTTTGATTCTTTGGACAGGTATGCTCTATAAGGCAGGAGGTTTTGATCCAACTTCATTCTAGTTGTATATCCACTTATTGCAATGATTTCATTCTGTAAATTCACAGGCTATCCTTTAATTTCATAGAAAATCCTCATAGGTCATTGTATTAAGAGCTACCTAAAAGTTTATTTTGTTTTTCTTGGATTTCTCATAGTCATGGAAAAGAAAAATATCTACTACATCAAAATCACATGTTGCAGGAAGAGATTTCCATGCTGAGAAGAGAGAGAGAGAGAGACAATAAAAAATCAGATCTTGGAACATGAAAAGGAATATCTCAAGCACATGGAAGTTGCAAAATAAAATAAAGACAAGGTTCAAATGAGTATAACCCTGACTGAGGACACAGTAACTGAAATTACATCTCAGTATGGTAGATAACTTCATGCTCTAACAGCTGACAATGCAAGACTAAATTATGAACTGGAAAATGAAATACAAGACAAGACTAGAAATGGAACATGAATCTTGTGGTTCTAGACTGACTGATGTTACACATGAGATTGATGAAAGTGAGACATTGAAAAGATACCTTGAATTAACTTTTCAGACAGCAAGAGACAAGTGGTTTCACTCTCAAGACAGAATGAACTTTTATGTGTCTAATCTAAAAGAAAACAATGAGATGATGTCTCAAAGACTTGCTAAAGTAGAAAGGAAGATTAATACCCTGGAAACTGAGCTCCATCACATATGGTGTGTTCTCAAAAAAAAGACTTCAATTTTGGAAAGGGCACAGAAAGACCTAAGCCAGACACAGTGTCTCGTGAGAGAGAAGAAATAAACGTATCAATATGCACAAGGCAAAGTGAAAGCACACATTGCCCAGCAGGAGACTCTAGTGGAGAAAGCTCATGGAGTACAAAGAGAAAATATGTTCCTCCAGGGACAACCGCACATTGCTCACAACAAAGATGACCGGGAAGACAAGACAACAAATAATACCCAGGACCAATTTCCAAAAGATGACTGTGAAGACAAGACAACAAATAGTACCCAAGACCAATTTCCAGATATTGTGAAAAAAGTTGAGGGTGAAAAGCAAAATGTGCTGCTAGAAAAAAATCTGGGGTTAATTAATGAATGCAATAATTTAAAAGAAAGAATAAATCACTTGGAAAAGCTGAGTGCAGGAAGAGAAGTAAGTAACATGAAAGCAAATGTTTTCCAAACCCCCTGAAAGAAAATGTAAGGTAATATTTGATTATGCTCAAATGTTGAATCTAATTGGATATAAAAATATGTAGATGAAAAAAGTATTTGCTGTATCAGCCTAAAAACATACATTGTTTAAAGCAAATTAAAGTTAATGCTGAGAGGTGGTTTTGTTTGAGGAAAGACATCCTGTCACCTGTGAGATTTTAAGAGGCTAAGTTATAAATTGTCTAGATAAGCTAATAATAGTAATGCATACTTTCTCTGCTAAAAGTACAATTTTAATACCTTTGTGTTGCCCCATTTTAAGACCATGTTGAAGAAGATACACGGAAATGTTTGTACCTGAAATGATTATCGTGAAATTAAGATTCAATTAAGTGGGTTACTTTGAGAATTTAGTCCAGGGAGATTCTGGGAAGATGGCTAACTGGTAGCAACCCTCTGCAGAGGCTCCTGACCAGAGGGATAAAAACTGGACAAAATCAGACTCTATGAAACCAAAGGTGAGGAACTGAGCCAAGAAAGAAGTTTGGTAAGCTGTGACTCCAAGGAAAAGCATTCAAGAAACAAATTACAGGTACAAAGCCTATCTTCTAGAAGACAAGAGATCCTCCCCCCAAGTGAGAGGCCCTTACGGGCTCTCTGCAAGTGAGCAGGGATAAAAAGACCTCTTACTTTACCTCACTGGAGAGAGTCTCCTCTCCATGGAGGTCCCACATGTGAACCTAAACACCACCTTTCCTGGCAAAAAAAATTGATCATATACTTTCCCCCATAATGCTGAATTCCCAGTCCATCCTCCTCTCCTCACGTGGTGGTCTGAATTTCTGCCTCCTACAGAGCACAGAGTGCTTGGACTTTTCCTGAGAGACCTGGGTATAGTGTGGACTACCAAACATCAGGACTGAATCTGCAACTAGTGGGGAAGAAAAGGATACTTGATGGGAGGAGGAGCACTCCCCTGGTTATTAATTTGCCCAGCCAGTGGTGTTGTTGACCCTCAGTTCAGACTGTGTCTGGAAGGAGAGGGTGCAGAACCTCTGGCACTGTTGTTGCCCACAAGTAGAAGAATGGTTGCTCAGTGTGGACTAAGTTCAGTGGGTGGGGGTGTGGTCCCCAGCTCCAACTGGACCTGCAAGCAGAGGTTTTCCTGGTGTGCACTGAGACTGGCAGGTGGGTCCCCAACTCCAGCTGGGCTGCTGAGTAAAGGCCTGATGGGTATGGACTGAGACTTGTGGGTGAGGGAGTTTTTCCTGGCTCCAAGTGGGCCATTGAGCAGAGGCTTGCCAGGTGTGGACTGAGACTGGAGGGTGGGTTGTGGTCCCCACCCTCATCTGAGCCCACGAGCAGAAACTTGATGGGTGTGGACAGAGACTGGACAGTGGGGCATGAGGAGAGCAGAGGCTTGCCAGGAGCTACCTGAAACTGGTGGGTGGGGGTCAGGTCCCCTGGCTCCAAATGAGCCGGGGAGGAGAGGCATGGATGCCCAGTGTGAACTGAGCTCTGCAGGCAGGGCCTCAGACTTTCAGGTTTGATTGTGCCCAAGTAACAAGGATGTTGATGCCCAGTGGGACTTAGACAGGCAATTGACTGCTCACCAGAGGGGACAAAGCACAATACCCTCGCAGTTGCAGGACAGAACTGACTGAGGATTTCTATCTGCAGTTGGAGACCTTTGGATCCTTCTCTGTTAAGTATAGGTGGAAAGTCTATAAATAAGCCTTTAAATGGTTCCATTTTTTGAAGGCAAGTTTGAAGTCTTTGTGAGTTAGAAAGGAAAAAATCCTGGATAGAACTCCATATGTGGCTAAACACCTGGTCATATAGAAGTATCATGCTGTAAGTACACAAGACTTCCAGCAATAGAATAAGGAAATAATGGGAAATTCTCAGTCCTTGCAGGACCAGTATGTGGGTCTGTTTAAGATTCTATTAAAGTCTACAGGTACCACTGTTAAAACAAAGACCTTGCAAGGACTATTTCAGGTAGTAGCTAAACATTGCTACTGGTTTACTTCAGAAAAGAAAAATCAGTTAACTTTAAAAGTTTGGAATAATGTAGGCAAAGATCTTAGGCACGCCCATTTGAGGGGAGAATGTATAATTAGAGATATTTGGGCCACCTATCACTTGGTAACTGTGGCATTAGAACCCTTACAATCTAATTCCGATACAGAATGTCTTCAAAATTTCCCTCCCCTGCCTCCAAAACAGGGATAGACTGTAGAAGACCCTGTGTATGATGAACCAGAAAATCCAGAAGTTAAAGAGTCAGAGAAAGATCTAACTGAAAGTAACTCAGATCGTACTGTAACCAATTTTTCTGATAGCGAGGACATGACTGAAATTAAGAAAAAGTTAACCCAATGTTTCCAGGCCATTGAAGAACATCATTTAAAACCCCCAAAGTAAGTAATTTCTGACCTTTGACCCCCACTCCTCCTCCAGGTTGCTATCCAGTGTGGCCAAATCCTCCGGATTCTCAATTCGTTACTAAACTCCATTTTCCTGTTGATTCAGCAACTTTTAATATCATCCAAAATGCTGAATCTTCCTTGGAACTGCCCCAAGCTTCTAATGCTCAGTCCACCAGTGCTTTCGCTTTCCCACTACTCAGGGAAGGACTTGAGGATGGGCAGGTACAAACTAGTCATATTCCTATTCAACTAAAATTTTTAACTATATTAAAAGATGCTATTCAGACTTAAGGCCCTAAATCCCCGTATGCTATGGTGATTTTAAAATCCTATTCTGCAAACCATTTACTTATTCCTGTAGACTGGGATATGTTAGCACAGACTACTTTGAGCCCAGGACAATACATTCCATTTAAGTCCTGGTAGATGGAGGAAGCGAAAAAACAAGCTCATCATAATACACTTGAAAATCTTCCTACTTTTAACTTCAATCAGTTAACAGGAACTGGAGCCTTTGATGGTATAAATGTTCAAACACAGTATTCTAATGAATTACTGGCTCAAATTCGAGATAATTGCCTTACTGCATGGCAGCAGCTCAAAGAAAAGGGGCAGATTAGACAATTTTTCACAAAAATATTTCAAGGAAACAATGAACCATATACTGAATTTATTGCTCATTTACAATGAGCAATTGAGAGATCAGTGCCTGGATAAGATGCCCAAAAAATGTTGCTCTTGCCACTGGCTTTCAAAAATGCTAACATTGATTGCAAAAAGGCTATGGACAGACTCAAAAATCGGGATAATGTCACCATTTGTGGGGTTAGAAATCCCCACATGTATGTCTCATGTACGTCTCATTCGAGTGAGCCACTAATGAGTTAAATTGGCTCATGTCTCTGGTCATGCAACACCACTGATCAATATATCTGCTTCTGTTGCAAGGTAGGATCAGGCACTTTCCAAGCTAATCTGTTAGCCTCAGCTTTGCAACCCAGTACTGCAAGATCTAAATGTTATAACTGTGGAAAATTTGGCCACATTTAGAAAGAATGTAGAAAAGATAAAAGTGAAACTAAAATGAAGACCAAGGTGACTGACAGGCATTTGTCACCAGTGTGGTAAAGGCAGGCATTGGGCAAATGAGTGTTGCTCAATTAAGGACAAAGACTTCAATAATTTGCCTTCTACCCAGAATCAGGGAAACTCCAATAAGGGGCTAGCTTGAGGCCCCCAGACAAACAAGTCAAGCTCTCTTCTTCAGCAGTTTCCAGTGAGCGATGGGCAAGCTCATGCTCAAATGAATCAAAACTAGGTTCTGTTAACAAAGTCTATATCCAGGATTTATTTCATGTCACTCAAGGAAGTGCAGCCTTGGATCTCCCTATATTAACAGATGTTAACTTTACCAGTGGGGAATTTCCTAAAAAATTACCCACTGGAATTTATGGTCCCATACCTTCAGGGACTGTATGATTAACACTAGGAAAAAGCAGTTTTATTATAAAAGGACTTTGTGTACACCCAGAAATAATTGATGAAGATTATAAGGAAGAAATTTTAATAATAGCTTTGGCCACAAAAAATATCCAATTGTCTGCAGTACATCGTGTGGCTCAAATACTAATTTTACCATATTATAAAGGCAAAACAGCTCCCATTACCAGGGAAGGTGGTTTTGAAAGCACAAGAAAACATGTCTTTTTGCATACTTTACTAAATGATGGTTGCCCTCAATGTAAGGTGACATTTGAACATAATATTCAAATTGAGGAACTAGTGGACACAGGAACAGATGTCTCTATTATTGCTTCTCACATGTATCCTGAATATTGGTCAAAAGCTTGAGTAAAAGCTACTTTTGTTGGGCTTGGAAAAATGACTACTATTGAACAAAGTACTTCTGATTTACATTTTCAAGGACCTGAAGGACAAGCAGGTCATATCAGCCCTTATGTTGCACCCATAGCCATTACCTTGTGGGGTTGAGGTCTATTACTACAATGGGAAACTATGCTCACTATCCCCACAATTTCAAAGGCTACTAAAAATATAATGTTTAATGTGGGCTACGATCCAACTCAGCCCAGCTCGTCTAGAGAGCCTGAAATAACTCGAATTGGCCATGATAAAAAAGGCCTGGGGCTTCCTTCTTTATCAGAGGATTGTTCCTAAGGGCCTCTTCCCAGCACTTTGCCCTTTCCTTACAGTGGAAAACAGATAAACCTGTTTGGGTGGAGCAGTGACCTCTTCCTTTGGTAAAATTAAAAGTGCTACATCAATTAATTGATGAACAATTACAAACTGGACATATTGAAGCCATGACCACTTCATGGAATTCCCCAGTATTTGTAATTAAAAAGAAATCAAGCAAATGGAGAATGTTAACAAATTTAAGAAAAATTAATACAGTCATTCAACCAATGGGTCCTTTACAACCAAGAATTCCTAATCCAACTTTAATACCAAAACATTATCCGATAATTATTATTGACTTAAAAGATTGCTTTTTTAATATTCATTTGCAACCAAAAGATGCAGAACGTTTTGCTTTTACCATTCCTGCTTTAAACAATGAAAAGCTCACTCAGAGGTTCCACTGGAAGGTATTGCCTCAAGGTATGCTTAACAGACCCACTTTGTGTCCACTATTTGTAAATCAACCTTTAGAAGAACTTAGGAAATCTTCTGCATAGACCATGTGTTTACATTATATGGATGATATATTGTTGGCTCATCCATGCCCTAATAAATTAGAAGAATTATACCAATTAGCATGTTCCAAATTTAAAGAATATGGTCTTCAATTGGTAGAAGATAATGTTCAAACTCAGGAATCTTGGGAATATTTAGGATATCACATTACTGCTCAAAATATTGTTCCTTAAAAGGTGCAGATTAGAAGAGATTCTCTTCAAACCCTAAATGACTTTCAAAAATTTTTAGGAGATATTAATTGGGTATGGCCAATGATGGCCCTTTTGACTGCCCAGACTCAAGGATAAACATATGAATATTGGACTTATATTCCTAAGACTCCTTTACTTTGAGGTGTTAGTTGGTTAGAACCTACTGTTCCTATTTATGTTAATGATTCTTCTTGGCTTCCTAGTCCTTATGACACCATTAGGCTTCATTTCAGCCTAATGAAGAAGGCATGGTAATTTCTAATTATACTACTGGGGTGATTGGTCCTCCCATATATTTTGGAGACCACGCCCATTGCCTTAAAATGTCTATTCAAATGTGGGCTAGTGTGTATAAACATAAGCCTGAAAACAAAGAACAAATATCTGAAATGTTTATATTAAGTGCTTACTCTCTAGAGAAGGTCTGTATTGATAAGATTTCTTCCAATCCTGAATTACCACCTTGTAAAATGCATCTTTTCAGAGATTCGTGAATGGGTACATTGAACCAAATGTGAAGAAGATTTTGCACATATGCTTATTGATACCACAGGTGGAGAAGTCATGGTTTGGGGACCTACGGCTTACTTAAGATCAGACTTGGAATTAGCTTTGTCTTTTAAAAATGTATATAATGAGAGTAAAGCATCACCTTCAGCTTCTGAGTATATTTCATGGATGAATAGAGGGTTCTCCCCTCCGTTACCTGGAATTGCCACATATCCTAACAATGCCAATGTGAAAGAGAAACACAAAGCGCCTAGAAAATGAGATGTGCCCCAAAAGGCCATGGGGAAGAAAAAAGAAAAATTATAAAATCTTCTCATACACATTTTATCTGAATTTTATCACCATTTTTTATCAATTGCCATAATACTCTTTAACTTCAGTTATTCAATCTATTGAACAAGTCATCTCATTGTTACCTCCTTTTAAGGAAAAGTGGAGACTCTTTTGATGTTGATAAGAGAAAGAAAAATGAGTCACCTTCAGGAAAGGAAAGCCTTCAGGGTAAGCACCGGCAGCCTAATTGGGAGAAGTGGTGATACTTTGTCACCTTGCCTCAATCCTTTCAAAGACTTGTCAAACCAAAAGATGTAATTATATAAATTGATGTTTTAGAAAACTAATGGTTTTTAAGTGATCAAGATTTTCTTTCCATTTCATAGCCCAAGACCCAAAATTTAATGTTGACATATTGCTCCTCAGTTTACAAAGCACTTCTAACCTATATTGGCAGCCAAAAGCAAATTTAGACATAAAAACAAATACATAAACATCCTAATTTAAAATAAAAAATATTACCCATTTCTTGCCAAAAATAAACACCTATCAATCAGTTTGCCTAAGTAGAGAAGAAACAAAAGTTGGCAGAAACGTCTGTTCTTGTCCAATAATTCCACATTCAACACAGACCTGACATGAATATACATATTTCCAATTATCTTGAGAATCTGTTTCATTGCTTTACTTCACAGATTTTTCTAGTATCAAAGTTGTTTTTCCTTTTGAATCAAATTTCAACGTTGTCTATATAGTAATTAGCGTTTCCTCTGTTTTGTCACCCCTACTCCAATCCTTAAACACAACAAAAACACCTGAACCCCACCATATATACTTTCTATGAAAACATGTTTATACTTTTCAGTTCAAAAAATTCAAATTCGCGGGGTATAGCTCAGTGGTAGAGCATATGACTGCAAAAAATTCAAATTCATGACCCCAGCCTCAGAAGACCCTTTAAATTCTGGGTAGCACAATCCAAAGGCAGCCCCCAGAGCTTGTTTGCAAAGGGGCAGGATGAACCCAGACGGAAAAACAGAGAGAACGCAGGGGCTAAGCCAGTGTCTGATGGGCAGTTGAGCGGCCAATGAGAGAAGGAAAAGTCGCTGGAAGTGAGAAAATGGGCGGGAACCGAGGGAGCGGAGCCAGTGTCTGATTGGCAGTTGGGGGGACAATAAGAGAAGGAAGGGCCGCTCGAGGCAGGTGCCAGAGGCGGTTGAACTTCAGTTAGAGGTCTACCGCGGACTGCCTGTCAGGCATCTATATCTGGCCCAGATCTGCCAAGCGTTTTTTGTAGCTTCTCTAGAGGTCTCTATGAAACTTGGGTGAGCCCTGCTACCCACGTCTATTTCACATACGTAGCACCTGAGACTTAGAGA
>CAUYRH010096305.1:0-14021 GCA_963574655.1 Perodicticus potto
GGGGTGTATACATTGGATACTTTTTCTTCCATTCTAGAGATACTTTGCTAAGGAGAACATGTTTCAGCTCCATCCATGTCAATATGAAAGAGGAAAAGTCACCATCCTTCTTTAAGGCTGCATAATATTCCATGGTATACATGCACCAAAGTTTATTGATCCATTTGTGGTGGAACATATTCTTAGCAAAGCATCACAAGAATGTAGAAGCAAGAATCCAATGTACTCTATTCTAATAAGAAGGCAGTAGATGAGCTAATGCAAGGCGGGCGGGGGGAGTAGGGGAATGAGCAAGTAGGGGAGAAGGGAGGGCAGTCAGTATGTATGGTACACCTCTTGGGGGTGGGATACGAGTGTAAGAGGGACGTTATCTAACAAATTCAATCAGCATAACCTAATTCTTTGTACCTCAATGAATCCCAAACAATAAAAAGAAACAATTAATTAAAAAAAAAAAGAAATGTGTCTAATCCCATGAGGTCACCTGATTATAGAATCACTGAACAGGGTGAAAGATTTTCAAGTGATGTAGTGAATTAGCCTATTTATTTTATTTTATTTTAGTTTAGTTTAATTTAGTTTATTATTATTGTTTTTTAGACAGAGTCTCACTATGTCGCCCTCAGGTGAGTGCTGTGGCGTCACAGCTCATAGCAACCTCAAACCCTTGGGATCAATCAATTCTCTTGCCTCAGCCTTCCTAGTCCCTAGTGTGCTGGGACTACAGGCACCCACCACAACATCTGGGTTTTTTTTTTTTTTTTTTTTTTTGGCCAGGGCTGGGTTTGAACCCGACACCTCAGGCATATGGGGCTGGTGCCCTACTCGATGAACCACAGGTGCCGCCCAACACCTGGCTGTTTTTAGAGACTTTTGCTCAGACTGGTCTGAACCCGTGAGTTCAGGCAATCCACCTGCCTCGGCCTCCCAGAGCGTTAGTATTATAGGCATTAGCCACTGTGCCTGGCCTGAATTAGCCTCTTTTTTAAAAAAATAGTTTTATTCAGGCTTTTTGATGGGAGGCCATTGAATTACTAATAAGTACTCCATGAGAAGTTGGCTGGCCAGGACCCAGATCTTAGTGCCTAATAACAGTATAACCCATAAGTAAGATAATGTCATGGCTGTTGGCACTGTGGGGTTACTTTTTAGGTAGTATTTTGTCTTAATTCTTTATAATACTTGGGTAAGGTATGGGGAGGAACAAAAGAAGGGGAAATGGAAGCAGAGGGAGAGAAACAGTGCGCAGGAGGTGGAGGAGAGGATTCTGAGGTGCAGACAGAAGTAGAAACAGCAACTTAGGTAAGTGAATACTGCGGGAGAATGAGGCCACTGTAAATCCCAGATTGCCCAGATCTGAGTAGTAACAGATAAAAAGATATGTAGATATATTTGTGAAAATAATGTGAGAGATGATAAACTGAAATGCTTACCGGAGCCAAGCATCTAACAGAAATGTAAACACAGACCAGGAGGATTGCATAAAAGCATGACGCAGACCGCAAGTAAGATATTGCTGCCGTTATTGCCACCAAGCCCGACACCCATCAAGTTATGATACCTTTTAAGATACGATTTGAACTGAAAGAAAAACGACACTATAAAACACACTGAGACTGATTTGCAAACTCTAAGATACTGTGGCTCAAGTTTGGACTTTGAGCAATTGCATGCAGTGGGAGAATTCTCTGCAATGACTGTAAAAGCCCTGAAACCAGAAAGGGTTTCTTCTAGTGGAGACAAGTAAGATGAGAGAAGAATATTTCAGAATGATATTTTAAAATCATGCATGGCTAAGGGTTTTAATAGGTTCCCTAGTGTGGAGGGATTAAAGTTAATATCAAAGGTTCAATTTATGTTGTTTATTCTGTGTGTGTGTGTGTGTGTGTGTGTGAGAAAGAGAGAGAGAGAGAGAGAGAGAGAAAGAGAGAAAGAGGGAGAGAGAGATTTGATTAAGCTAGCAACTTTAGTAAACTTTTCACAATTCATCTCCTAGCACAGAATTAGTCATTGCCAACTTAGCTCTTTTTTTTTGGTAGTGTAATATTTCCAAAGCTATTGTCTTTGATTTGAATTCCTGTAATTTTGTTCTTACCATTTTTTGGAGTGTTTTTTTTTCTTTTTCCTCCATTTCCAACTTCCCCTAACTCATCCTTTCCAATCATTTCCTTAGGGAGAGTCTGAGACTATCCCAGTTCCAATCCCTTTCCATCGAGACCAGTGGTGGGTATTGAGGATGAGAAGGCAGGACCTGTATAGACTCTCCTGCCCAAGGAGGCCAAGAAGTAAATAGGCGCATTGAAATCAGAGTCCTTTGGAGAACATGGAGAGTTAAACATTGAAGGATTCAAATACCAAAGGCCACAGGGCCAAAGATAAGTTTATCGTTGGGGGAATGAACCAAGAATTTGGAGTTGGGTAGAGCTGGGTGGAGGTAAGATCAGGTGAAGAACACCCAAGGATGGTCCATGGCCCATGTCTGTTATTCAGTGGGTGTATACAAGGTGGTTGGCATGTCAGGCTGGGCCTGGGATAGGGTGGATGTTATTTTTGCTGTTAAAAGGGGTATTCTAAAATATAAGTAATATCACGTTACTCCCTTTCTAACAGTCATGCTTAGAACTCTGCTTAGAATCCCACCATCTAACACCCTCTGCTACCGAGTCAGAATATGCTGGTGTGTTGCAACCAACTAGATGTGTGTAGTCACATTTAGGCATGTCTCATATAATTTGTTTTTTTTTTTTCCCTATCAAAATTTGTTATTGAAGTCCTCTTCCAAAATTATCCTATTAGGTGTATGTGATGACTTAACTATTGAAATAAATCAAAGATTTCTAAATCTAAAAACTGGTAGTAATCTACTTTCCCTGTGTCTCCATTCCCAACCTTACCATGTGAGATGATCAAAGAAAACAGCCTAATGAAAAGAAGAGTTTTTGACTTCTTTCTTCAAATTTATACAAATGTTTAAATATGAGTATCTGTATCTACAGCTCTATCTACATCCTTGGCCACTGTTCATTTTTCCAAAAATTACAATATCCTTTAATACGATATCTCATAACATTCACATTTTCTTGTAGGTCCCTATGTATAGATGTAAACCAGTCTCTTTAAAGCAGTGGATCCCAACCTGTGTGTTGCGACCTCTTTGGGGGTCGAATGACCCTTTCATAGGGGTTGCCTAATGTCAGATATTTACCTTACAATTAATAATAGTAGCAAAAATTATAGTTATGAAGTAGTAATGAAAATAATTTGATGGTTGTGGGTCACCACAACATGAGGAACTGTATTAAAGGGTTGCGGCATCAGGAAGGTTGCAGCTTTAAAGGGTGCATTTACAGTCCTTTGGGGAATAGTGAGCATTTAGTGTCAAGCTGACCAAGTAGCAAAGCTCAAAGAGCCAAAGATAGGTCTAAAGCCAGGAATTCGAGTAGCAGAGCTAGGTCAGTTTGAGACTTGGTGAGAAACACACAAGGATGGTCTGTGGTTTGGGTCTATTTATCAGTATTTACATGGTGGTTGGCGTGTCAGACTGCTGTAAAGGACCAGACTTTCTTGGAGCTTAACAATTATTGATCCAGCTAATTCTTTTAAGAAGTATTCTTAGTTCGAATAGTAGCATGATTTATTCGTCTCCCCTCCTATGCAGGTTATTGTAGGCTTTTGTCAACTTCCTTCCTGCTACAACAAACATACTAGTATATGGGCCCTTAGGCTCTGCAGTTTTTGTCTCAGAAGCAGGACTGAGAGATTAAAGTCCACATATGTATCAAATTATTTCTATTGCCAGGCTACTCTCCAGGTAAATTAAGCAGCTCTCATCTCTTGGAAATTTTCCCAGTACCATAGGCCCAATCTCATCTCTTACTCTTAGAATTTGGGGGTCAAGAACCTAAAGTTGAAACTTTTTTCTAAGAGAAAGCCTGAAGACCTTTTTTTCCTGTTGACAAATCGATATCCATTAAGTAAACAGAAGATTACAGTGATTGTTTTGAAACTTGAAAAAGTTTCAAACTTTGAAAACTTGAAATGAAAACTTCATTAATTTCAGTAAAATAGTAGAGACTGGCAGATACTGGAATCTGGAAAGCCCACCCATGTAGCAGTGAGGAAGAGAACAAACTCATCAAATTCTAGGCAAATGACATGAACAGCCATTTTTCAAAAGAAGATATACAAATGCTCCCCCACCAAAAAAGTGAAAAAATGCTCAGCATTGCTAATCATCAGAGAAATGTAGATTAAAATCACAATGAGATATTGTCTTATTTCAGTCTAATTGGCCATTATTAAAAAGTCAGAAAACAATAGGTGCTTGCCTGAAAGTGGTTTAAAGGGAACACTTATACACTGTTGGTGGGAATGCAAATTTGTACAATGTCTGTGGAAATGAGAATGAAGAATGAAAAATTGCCCCGTGGGTACAATGTGCAGTATTCAGGTGTTGGGTATAATAAAAGCCCAGCCTTCACTGCTATGCAATATATACATGTAATGAAACTCAACTTGCACCGTGTAAATCTACTGGAATTAATAATATAAAATAAAACTGACAAAAATGCAAATTTGCAAAGGGCAAACAAAAACAAACAACCAAAGAAAAACTGGCCCAGGTGATAGGTCATGGTATGAGAAGGCTCATTCAATAAAAAGTTATAGGCAGTGCAGGTGGCACCATGGAGGCCCGATAAGGAGGATTTCAAGTGCAGATGATACTTAGTGGCTCAGGAAAGTAGTAGGCAGGAGGTTGGCATCTGGGAAAGCAGCAAGTATCTAGTCACAGGACAGGGCAGCAGAGAACCATGAGTCCCTGAGAGAATTTCAGGCTAAGTCAGACAGACCAAACTTGAATACAAATTTGACCTTGCTGCCTACCAATCTTTGATCTGGAGAAAGCCATTTAATAGTCATAGATCTCAGTTTCTTTATCCTTATGGCATGTCATAAACTTGTCTTAGTCATAGGGGTGTCCAAACTTTTCTTTTTCTCTGTTTCACATTGGAAGAATAAGAGTTGTCTTGGGCCACACAGTAAATACACAAACACTAACAAAAGGCTGATTAGAAAAACAAAAACAGGTCCATGTATACTTTTTGTGATATCCTATACCATGGATAAGCAAAAATAGCAATAACTCCCCGTAAGATCAGCATGTGGCCCTCAAGCTGCAGGTTGGACACCCCTGGTTAGTGCATAGCATGTACAATATGCACAGTGTTTGTTGTTACACTCATGCAGCCTAATTTTTCTTGTAAATTTAGTCCCTAGTATGCTATGTTTACCATGTCTTTCTGAGAAGCACTCCATTTATCCCTCTAGAACTGGAGCTATGTCCAAATCTTAGTCCCCTTGCCAGTGCTCTCTGCTGGGTGTCTGATTAGAAAGACTATAGGAAACCTTGGGGCTGCCATTTGCCTGAAAGTAACACTGGTGCCTGGAATGCCCTGATGCTGGGCTTCTTTGCTGGATTATTCCTTTGTATATATCTCTTCAAGTCCCCCTACCCCACTCTTTCTGGTTCTTAGCCCTGGTCTATTTCTTGCCCATTGTCCTATTTTCATAAAGTCTCAAAATGCTCCCCAAATCATGCACTATCCAAGTCGAGGTACAGGGCAGGAAGGAGGTAAGGCCACAATCAGAAACTGATGCTAAATTTCAGAATGTTGGACCCATAATCCTGGCAACATTTTTTGCCTAATTGTCTTGTTTGGCCCTCAGGAAGGAAGTGGTTGAATCTGTTTCTCAGGGGGCCACAGGTTTGGGGAACTCCTCAGGGCTTAGCAAAGCCCATGTTTATTAGTGGGCATTCCTTGCCTGAAGGGATGTTACATGTCAAGTCCTTGAACTGAGTTGATCCTAATGTTCTGAGAATAAGAAGCTATTTCTCTGGTAAGTGCTTTATGAATTTTTATGATTTGTTATATTAGCAGGAAACAAAACAAAATTCTATGATGCAACAGTAAAAGTAAGAAGCATGCAGAGTGCAGACCAGCTATTTTTATTTTTGTCTGCTCAGAATCCAATTTTCCTTCTCTAGAAAATTCTATCTCAGTTTTCCTTTGAGCCCCCACCCTCACCTCCAGCTCTAACTCTATGTAGCCTGAGTCTTGACAATTAGCATTTTTCAATTGCTAGTCATGGCCCTTAGTTCAACAGGGAGCTGATCCAGTGAAGTTCAACCCCAAGACTTTTGCTGAAACTATTAGGAAGAGACTGTCCTTCTGCTACAGTCATTAAACTTGTAAAACAGAAGCCTGGTGAGTGCTAGTGGTTATCTTGTGGAGACAAGGGGAGAACTTATTTAGAGCCAAGTTGTACCTAAAGCCACTCTGCCTCAGGACTATTTAGTCCATTGGGCCACTTAAATTGTTTTTGCTTACACCAGTTTTATTTGTATTTTTTGTCACTTGCAATCAAAGGATTCCTGACTAAATTAGCTGGGTTCCTGCAGGTTTTAAATCCAAAGCTAAACTTGGTGCTATTGAACTGAAGTCTTCTCTAAACTGCTAAAAATCAAAATAACAAATTTGCAGACTGAATGTGGTTTATTTCCGTCGTTGAGATTAAAAAGAATTCTGAGCTATAAACATCACCATACTCCTTCTAACATTAAAAGCGATATACTATGATAGCAAAAAAAGTCTACCAGATTGCAATTTTCAGTGGCATTACTAGTACCTCTGAGCACTGCAGGTTAATGCCATACATTCATCTGAGATCAGCTGTTTAGTCAGATTATTTCTAGAGTTTCTCCCAATTTTTCAGTTATGGACAATCTGTATAGAAAATCAGGTATGATTTGGTTTTTGCTCATTTCATAGGGAAGTTTGAAAGTGAGGCATGGACAATAAGATTAGTAGGATATTATACAACATACATAGATTTGGAGCCAGATAGACGTGCACTAGAGTGCTGGCTAAATGACCTTGGGAAATTTACTTAACTACTCAATTTCAGTGTTGTCATTTCATGTAACATGGGATAGCAATGCCTATTCCACTGTGAAAGACCAAGTGGATTATGATATTGAAACTGCTCTTTATAAAATTAATAAAGGACAACTGGTGGGGATTGTGGTAGGGTACTGAACTCTGCAAAAGTATAGGCAAAGTTAAAAAATACTGTATATATTGCCAGCCATTGTCCCCCAGTTTGCTTTCCTGTAATTGCTACTCAGGGGTCACATACCTGATGGTCATAAAGATTCTCCACTTTCTTAATTACTCTCATAACATCACCCTTATGAGACATAAGACTAGTTAAGATATCTTGCGGGTCCTGCATTCCAGTGGATTGGCGGAGCCCCCAGACAAGTAGCCCATACCAAGCAACTGACTCGACTGGTGTTGCGCGCCCCTACCCAGGAACTGATTTCAGCAGCACGAGAAGACAATTTCTATGGTTCCCCCCCAAACCCAGGCAATCTGAAGACCCAATTGCCTAGGCCTTTGCCTGCCAAACTATCTTTAAAGACCCTTTCTTCCAAATTTTTGGAAGATAATTTGGGAGATAGATTTGAGAATTTCCTCCCATTTCCTCTCATGGTATACCTGTGACACTAAATTCTTTCTCTGCAGTAGCCCCTGCTATCTCAGTGTATCGGCTTCCCCTTAAGCAACAGGCAACGAATTTGGTAGAGCTGTAACAATATGCTAAATGTAATGTAGTACTTGATGCATCAAATTCTAGTTTTTGTCTTTAACTTCTATGAAGGTGACTTAGTTATAAAGGTTCTGAAGTTACCTTTTATACTTTTGTAAATGATGCCTTTATTCAAGCCCAGAATTCCCAGAATAAATCTTTCCATTACGTGTTTTGCACATAAGATGGCCATTATTCCCCAAACATATATATTTTTAAGTAGTGACCTGAGTTTAGATTTGTTTGAGCAAAAGAAGTGGCAATCATGGGAAATTGAGAATTGTCAAAGACTAGTTTTGGAAAAAATATGTAACTCTGGCTCAGGTTGAGAATAAAGTCATTTAAAATGCAGATGCAAAAAGCATCAGAAAGAAAGCTGAGGTATGTGTAATGCATAATGTTGGAATGGTACGGGCTATATTGATTTCACTAGTGAGTGGATGTTTTGCTTTTGCTTTTAAAATGTGAATTATAGATGATACCAAGTACCTGTTAAGTCCCAAATAGCATTTGTTTTTTATTTTTGTTGAAAATGCATGTTTTGATGTTGCTAAAACTACAAATCTTTCTACAGTGCTCTGTTAGTTTTAACAAGTAGCAGCCAGGAATGCCTTCCACGTACAGTTGCTGAATGTTAAATAGCTTTGAAAAATGTTAAGTTGTTAGATAACCGACTAGTTTTCTGAAACCTTGGCTGGAAAGGTGGAAATTAACCATATCTCTCACTTCCCTTTCCACAGTCCAAAAGGAATATGCTAGTTAACCTTTAAAAAGGTTTCTTCTAATCCACAATTTACTCGATAATTTAGGCACAATCATTGTGTAAGCTGATTTTATTCCATGAGGAATTCACACCCAGAAGCATTATCTTGGCATAGAGGTGAGACTAGGAATGAAGAAGGAGAGCTCTCACCTCTCATGTTCAGGGCCATTCACGATTCCCTCGGACATAAAAGGAGCTCAGTGTATGTTTTTAGAACAAATGAAACAATAACTACTGTAATTCTCCACTATAAAGTTTCTGCTCACAAAGCATCCACACTGATTTAATCTGACGGAGATGGAGAGTAAGGCTGTGTGTGGGGGAACGTGAATTCAGGCCTGTTACTTTTTCTAGTAAGGTCCCTTGATATGCCTTTCAGGAACAAGCCCTGAGGGACTCCGTGACTCAGGAACACAGAACTTTTCTTGATGGCAAGAAAAGCTCTTCTGGGACTTGTATTTTTATTTTCCTGGAAACTTAGTAGTGTTCTCTCCATTCCTTCCTGCTCCCCTAATCGTTATCTGTTTTTCTTTTTCTTATTTAGTCCTGTGGTTCATCTATTTTTGTTAGTACAAACATCTCACATATTTAAAATTTTATGAAATCCCACGTGGATATATTAAAACATCACTCTGAATCTCTCCCATGTCTATGCGAAGTCACACAGATCTGCCTTATTGTTTTTCAGACGTGTTGGAAGTGTATTCTTGGTAGACGGCCACCACTGCCGACCAGCTGACTTTCAGTTAGAGGTCTTTTGTGGCCATCATCTCTTTTAGTCTTCACTACAAGCCCATGGAACAATTCTGAGGCATCATCATTCCCATTTCTAGGTGAGAGGCTTGGAACAGTACAAGTCTGTTTCACTTAAGGACAATATGTGGGTGTTTAACAGAGATGGAAGGCAATACAAGCAGACACTCTGAATGTGATGTGTGGATAAAATACTTTAGAACTGGACACATCTCTATGGGTAACATTCCATTTAGGATGTAAGAGGTTTCATTATGAATATGTTACAGTGCATTTATTTTGCAATCTTATAAATATCTCTAAGCCATTTCAGGGTCTTCTTAATGACATGTATGTAATTTTATCTTTTACTGACTGCTCCCTCTTTCTTCCCATGTTATTACCACTTTCTAAGGTACTTAGGCCCCAGCTCTGATGTTACCTCTCAAAGATGTCTTTTAAGATGAGTCTAGATCCTCCAGTCACGCTACCCCAGAGTCCTATTTCATTTCTTTTATAACTTTTATTTCTATTAAAAATCCTACTTTTATTTGTTTCTATCCACAGCTGGAATGGAAACTGCTCAGGAGGATAATCATTACTTTTCTTTTCTTTTTTTTTTAATATAAAACAATTTTTATTTATTTATTTTTGTTTTTTTTTTTTTAATATCCTTACTTTTCTAATTTACCTCTGCATTTCTAGTCTTTAGAATAGTGCCTGGGGGAATTGTTACATATCTTGCAAGAGGCACATTAAGGCAAATGGTATGACTCTGGTCCTTAAATACCTCAAGACTAGCAAAGGCAAAGGCCCAGGGTCCCAGTCACAGATAGAGAAAATATGGCAGCACTTCCTTTCATTGCCAGGTGTTGTGTTGTTCTTCTGCCTTAGCATGCTAAGGCGGGTATAATTAGCTCTTACGATCTATCCAGACAAGGGCCCAAGTCCCAACATGAAGTAATCTTTATCTAGTTCCCTACAGGCATTACTGGGTTGTATTAAGCCAAAACAACTTCAGCAGGTACTCATAATTCCTGGGACATTACATCAACACTAACAAATCCTGGGCATTTTTGTTTTAGTGTAAGATATGTATTGATTGATTTGAAAATGACCTAACTCCTGGATCCCTACAAATGATTGTACATATTGATTCAGATAAAACTCTACTATTCAACATTCACTATGCTGATGATTTTAATACCACTTAATTTTATCTTCAAACACATTTAGAGGCATATACTATTATCATCCTCATTTTGCAGGTGAGGAAATTGAGATTAAAAGAGAATAAATGAGTTGCCTAGGTCCCAAGAGGATGCAAACCCAGGTTAATTCTTCTCAAAGTTGAAATGTACTAACTGAGAAAGATCTGATTTACCAGCCTGCTGTGGCCTATAACCGCTAAGAAAATTATGTTTATCTGCTATGTCTGAGTGCTTGCAGTCCAAGGATGGGTCTCAGAGACATTGGTGGAAACTCAATTTAGAAGTTAACAAGGAAGTCAAGTTAAACCATCATATTTAAGTCCTGAAAAATAAAAGTCTTATGCAAATCAACTTTTGAAAAGAGCAAATCTTAATTTATTTGAATTATACATGTACTTTGGAAATAGACATGGGTTCAAAGCCCAGTATTTATTTAATACTATGTAACCTTCAATAAGTTTCTTATTCTTTTCAGCTTAATATGGATTCCAATATGTATCTATCTATTTATTTATTTATTTATTTATTTATTTATTTATTTATTTATTTATTTTGAGACAGAGTCTCACTATGTTGCCCTCAGTAGAGTGCTGTGGCATCACAGCTCACAGCAACCTCTAACTCCTGGGCTAAAGCGATTCTGTTGCTTCAGTGCCCCCCAGGAGCTGGGACTACAGGTGTCTGCCACAACGCCGGGCTATTTTTTTGTTGCAGTTGTCATTGTTGTTTAGCAGGCCCAGGCTGGGTTTTCAACTCGACAGCCTTGGTGTATGTGGCTGGTGCCCTAACCACTGAGCTACAGGCGCTGAGCCAGATTCCAATACATATCTCTTAAACTTTATGCAAGAAGAGCACTCCTTCAGTGCTCAGCACACAGAATGAGGTACAAAACATTATTTCTCTTTCTTTAAGTATTATGGTTGAGAATATTTTGGTGCTAAGGTGTTACGTTTTCCTAAATTTTACATTTTCCCTAGTCATGTTAACATGTTATAGCTAGTCTTTTCATGCCTTGTCTCAAATATAGTTTAAAGATCTTGTGTTTGTGTATCATCCCACTGGAAAATTGCTTGGCCTTTACAGAAACTGCTGAGGTTTACTTTTTCTTTCATTGACTCCTCCCAGACATCATCCTTGATGGTAGTTTTTGTTTCATGGATTACATTTTACTTCTTTTAGCCATTCATGAATCAATGCCACATCTGCTTCTGATACTGGGCTTAAAAGTTCCTCTCAAACTATACTTCTGAAAAGTTGGAGCACAGTACCTAGAGAGAAAAAGTTTTCTTGAAGAAGTGGTATTGGTCCTTGACCAAATGATACTACCTTAAAAAGTCTGGATTGCTTTTGAATTATTTTTTGTGGTCATTGTCTAGAAACGTTTATGGAGTAGCTTAGTTCTAGCCTATATCAATAATGAAAATAAGGGCCATTAACTTGATTGGAACACAAATCTGAAAGTGAAACTATTCAAATAGAAATAGCCAGTTCTATGAGTCCCTGCAAGGCAAAAATCTACCCCCAATGGGAGACTGACAATATGAAGATAATACAATGTTGATTGTCTATAATATCTCTCTTGGAATAATATCAATTTGTTTACACTTGACAGGCTACATTTAATGAACTTTTCCACAATTTTTGTTCTGTTTTGAAGACAAAACAAGCTGAATAGCATATTTGTCACAGATATTTTAGGACATGTGCAAAATCATAATAAACTTACTCTTCTTTTTATAAACTTCTGTCTTTCCCTCAGTCTTGAAAGTGTCTCAGCTGCCAGGCCATTTTTGTGTTGTTCAGATCACTCCTAATTTACCAGGGTGCAAAAGGCTGCTATGAGCACTGTAATCCTTTCCATCCCATACTGCCTAGAAATGGCTCTTTTAATTGTGTCGTCTTCTTATCTTAGGTGCTATTGTGGTTAGAGTTTATTGTGAGGCAAGCCCCCGTACCTGTACAGAAATTGAACAAGAGTTCTAAAAAATACTTCTGATCTCCTTTTACGGGTGGTGGATAAGCACTATTAGCCTCAGTTTACAGATGAGGAAACTGAAGCTCACAGATGTGCAGTGAATCCCTCAGAGAAGTTGAACCACACTGTTAACAAGTCAGTCAGTCACACTGGCAGTACATAGACAGAGGGTACCAAAAATATGTATACACATTTTAAGAAAGGAAAAAATAAACTGTATAAAATGTGTAATACTGAGTCACATTTGACTTCTGAAATTACAAGAGATGCAAGATACAATATACAAGATAACAAATGTTATTGGTATATGTTGAGTCTTACACATTTAATATAGATTTTTCCTTTCTCCAAATATGTATTTTCAGCACCTTCAGTACATACAACAGGCACACTGTTGGTAAGCTTCAAACTAACTAGACTCCAGGGTAACCAAGCATCCCAGTTTGCTCAGGACTGAGGGGTTTCCTGGGATGCAGGACTTTTCTGTGCTGAAACTGACATAGTCCTAGGCCAACCAGGATGGTTGGTAACCCTAAATGTCTGACTTTAGAAACTCTACACTCTATCTTTTTCCTTCAATTTCTAAAATATTTAGTTCTCCCTAAAATATTTTGCCCATCATATCTTCCTGTACCCCCCACCCACCCACTGCCCACCTTCTTCTCCTAGTTAAAGCAGCAGGCTGTGCTTGCCATTGCATTGGCTTTGAGACAGTAACTATGAACTGCAGCTCATTTGCCCTCTTTTCTGGGTCACAGGAAATTGAAAGGCTGACAACTCAGTATCTCTGTGGTTTTCTGGGTCTCTAACCTTATTGGACTTCCAGACAGAAAATTGTTATTCTTCCTCCTTGGTGATGACTGTGTTGAAAAACTCAACAATTCTCTTGATTGCAAAGATGACAAGATCTAAAAAGTGGAAGAAAGCTAAAACCTCTGGGCATTTAAATCCTTCCATCCAGATACTCTGATGCTTTAAAGGTCATTCCTATTAGCCATCAAATCATCTGTCAATTGCCTCAACTGCTCTTGGCAATTTCTCTCAGTAGAGGGGTATCCTGATGGTGTAGGCTCTTGGTCCTAGCTCTTATTGGTCTTGCTCTTCTTACCAATGATCCTCCTTTTAGCCTCCTCCTCCTGGTTGATCCCTATTATCCGTGATGGCTTTGAGAGATACCAACTGCTTCCAGTGGCTTCCTTGGATGATGACAACAATCTTCCTGAGAGCAACCTTTCTAAGGTTTTGCTGGGGTCTTTTGCTTTTTCATAAATTCCCATGTTCCCTGTATAGCTGCTAACTGAGTTTGGCACTTAGTAGGTGCTGGAGGTTTTATCAGGTCTTGTGGTGAAATTGTGGTACTTCAGCATTCTTTAAAGAAATGTTTTTCAAACTTCAGGTCCTTACTCATTAATGGGTGATAAGTCAATGTAGTGACTCAAAACTAGTCATTTTGAAAATAAAGTTTTGCAGGCTATGCTTCCAACAAAGGTCTGATAATGAGAATCCACATAAAACTCAAACTAATCAATGAGAAAAGAACAAATAACTCCATTTCTATGTGGGCAAGAGACTTGAACAGAAACTTCTCTGATGAAGACAGGCACATGGCCTACAAACACATGAAAAAACGCTCATCATCTTTAATCATCAGAGAAACGCAAATCAAATCCACTTTGAGATATCATCTAAC
>CAUYRH010096306.1:0-43998 GCA_963574655.1 Perodicticus potto
GCCCAGGGCCCGCCAAACAACAATGATGGCTGCAACCAGGAAATGGCCGGGCGTTGTGGCGCGTGCCTGTAGTCCCAGCTACTTGGGAGGCGGAGGCAGGAGACTCTCTTGAGCCCAGGAATTGGAGGTTGCTGTGAGCTGTGATGCCATAGCACTCTATCCAGGGTGACAGCTTGAGGCTCTGTCTCAAAAAAAAAAAGATGAGAGGAGGCCACAGGCCTAGCACAGGGCACCCCGGAATGGATCTGTAGGGTCTCTATTATCCTCCCCCCTTCTCAGCAGTTCCTGCCCATGCGCTTACTCTTCTCCAGCCAAATTTCACATCCAGGTTTCTGCTGTAGGAGAGAATTGTCAAGCTAGAACTCAAGCAGGGGAGGAGGAGGCAGCGCTCACAGCTTGGCCACTCACTCTCAAGTTCCAGCTCTGTTTTTTAATCCGTTGCCATGACAATCCTAGCTACACCAGCCTCTGTGGGGTAAAATTATTTCCTCCAATATCTGAGGACTTTGGATGTAAACGTCATTTTGCCAGGCACCAAGAGACAGGAGGGCTCTTCGCCCACCTAAATCCCAACCACATTTCAACTATTATTTCAGGATAAACTGAGAGTTTCTGGAGGTTGAGGATTTAGCTGAAAATTTCACTTCAAAGTCCCAGCTCGAAACGCAGTGCCTGGCATACAGTAGGCGTCTGACAAATGTATATCACTCAAATGGTTAAGTGATAAACATTTAGTGTAAACTGATTCTCTTGAATCTCTTGCTCAACCTCAGACTTCTTCTAGGAGAGAAGTAAAATAGAACTCCAGGCAGCTGTTATTTGATTCCTTTCTACTATCTCCTTTGAGAGAACTGCATTTCAGTTCGTTAAGTGGCATTAATCCCCCCTCAGGAAAACTTTGGATGTGCAGAGACACCCCAACAGGCCCCTTATTTTTGAAGTAATATTTCCTCAACATACTTGTTCATGCAAGCTCATCTGAACCACAGTGGTTATTAATACACCAACACTATATGCCATAAGAATTAAGTCTTTCCCTTGCAGGGACTTGATGCCCCCAAGCATGAATTTTTAATGCCTTGTCTATTCCCATTGCTTCTCTCTGGAAGATCACCTCTCTCTAGCCAAAATGGAGTTGATGAAACATGAATCTGCTCAGAATTGCTGCCGATTAACCAATCTCATACGAGAAAAGAAGATTAAAACTTTGGCTTAGAAGTTTTAAAAATTCCAAGAGATTAATACATCTGTGCTGTTTGCCATTATTAGAAAGTTGAGTTTTAGCTAATGTGGACTGTGCTGAAGAAATAACGTTTGTTCATTCATTAACCAAATATTTATTGAATACTTTCTATGACCAGGCAGAACCAGCTACATAGCAGGGGTGGGGCCTGGGTAGTTGTGCAGGGTCCCAAGCTCAAAAGGATCCTAAGCTGCATTTCCTGCTGTGGCTGTCTTGAAATTCTTAACACTTTTATCTTTGAACTTGTGTTTTGCAAGTGAAGTCCAATGGGATGATGTAGCATGTCCATGAGCAGTGGAGGTAAGCATAATGTATGTATCTACCTTTCTTTGCTGCCCCATTTGCATAGTATCATGATGCTCCATGGTTGTGGAATTCCAGTGGGTCCACATGCATGGGAATTAAGAGAGGCTCGAAGTAAGTGCCAGGTAAACGTGGTTCATCAAGAGGCCATGCTTTCCACTCAAACCAGGACCTGCTTCAAACACAGAAGGAAGGCAAAGGCCAAGGGAACCCTGTTGCATTCTTTCTTACTCATGTTGCTGCCCTGCCTTAACCAACCATTCCCACAAGGATGCTGGCAAGAAGGAATAAAAAGACAGGGCCCCAGTGCCTGGTCCTCTCAGTCCTCCCTTACTCCCCAGTGAAGGAAGATACACACATAGAGAAGGGAAAGGAAAGGACAATAAGATGACCTTGGTTTCTTCAGTGTTTCCACTGTCCTGGTAAGAACAAAATACTTACAAGCTACAAAATATGAATCATGTAATTTCCGTGATCTCATAAATGAGTTAAATGCATTCCTCTTTGCATTTATGACTGGTGTTATGCAATGAAAGATGAATGCCAAAATCCATGCTAATAATTTAAATTTTTAATCTGTCTTTACTTAGAGCGACATTAAGTAACGAAAACTACATAACAAGTCAAAAGGGAGAGACCACAGAAGAAAGGAACAAGTTTCATACCTTTAATGGTATTCTTTTCCTGCTTTTTGAACGAGACTCGTATTTTTCTTTGACTTTGGGATCAGATGGGGCAACTTGGGATCAGATTGGGCCTGGCAAATTATGTAGCCAGCCCTGGTGTCAGGTGCCATGCTAGACACTGGGTCACAAGATGGGAAAACAGTGGCTGTCTCCAATGAGCTCATTTCTTCATTCTTTCATTCTTTTGGAAAATGTCCCAGCCCTTACGGAATAGGCAAATCAACTTTAAAGGAAGTGAGAAGCAGTAAAGAGCTCACTGACTTTCATGTAGTTGTTGATGATTGAAGGAGTTAGCACAAAAAATGTTGAGGACAGCACCTACAGCATAGAAAGTTCTGTTGTTCGAAGGATGTCTTAGTCCATTTGTGTTGCTATAAAGGGATACCTGAAGCTGGGTCATTTATGGAAGTTTGTTTAACTTGTAATTCTGCAGGCTGTACAAGAAGCCCGACATCAGCATCTGCCTCTGATGGGCTTCAGGCTGCTTCCAGTCATGGCAGATGACAAGGAGGAGCCAGCATGTGTGCAGAGATCACATGACAAGAGAGGAGAGAGAAATTGAGAGAAGGTGCCATGCTCTTTTTAACAACCAGTTGTTGTGGGAACTAATAGAGCAAGAATTCACTCATCACTGGGAGGAAGGCACCCCTCCACATGCCCCGGACACCTCCCATTAGGCTCTACCTTCCTACTCCCAGTTGGGGTATATCCTGGCCACATCACACTTTTGTCACTTGTTTAAGCTTTCCTCCCTGGCTTAATTCATCAGCTCCTTCAACAAAGAGAGCCAAGGGCTGTTTTCAGTTCCTGTCCTGTACATTTGGAGGAATTGTGTTGCATAAAGGAATTCACCTCTTCATTCAAATCCAATGTGAAAAACCAGATCTAGCAAAAATATCTATAAATCTCCACTCTGCTCACCTAGCACCATGCTTGGAACTAAGAAAGAACAAAAGAGATGTAAGTGAGATGCAGCCCCTGCCCAGGTGAGCTTATGATCTAAAAGAATAAACAGAATATGCAAACTGTTAATGACTAAAGCTTTGTATAATGCGCATATATGTGTTTTAAAACCAAAACTTATTGTAGTTACTCAGAAATTGCTTCTAAGGGGCAGGGCAAGAGCAGAAGGGGAGGAGAAAGTGTGATATAACTTACATATATCTGTCAGTAAATTAATCTTTATACCACTCACTCCTCCTTAAAAAGACAGGTAGAGGAGGAAATGACATCTAAGGTCGGCGTTTATTTTTCAAGGCGTTCAATGAATTTGGCCATCAAGGTATTCCTTGAGTTATTTGGGAGGCGGGGATGAAAGTCTTTCCCTCCAAGGGAAGGGAGAAAGAGAGGATGCTGCAGACATAACCATAGCAGTGGAAAGACTCTTAAAGACAGTGATATCCAGAGGCCAGGCACGGTGGCTCACGCCTGTAGTCCTAGCCCTCTGGGACGCAAGGAAGGTGGATAGCTTGAGCTCAGGACTTTGAGACCACCCTGAACAAAAGTGAGACCCCATCTCTATTAAAAATTGAAAAACTGAGGTAAGAGGATCGCTTGAGCCCGAGTTGGAGGTTGCTGTGAGCTATGACACCACAATGTCACAGGGCGACAGCTTGAGACTCTGTCTCAAAAAAAAAAAAAAGACACTGATATCTAATACTCAATATGATGTTGTTTGCATTTCTGAGTTGTAAAGGCCCCTCCTTAAAAAAATATTAGAAGTAAATCTTAAAAAATAGAAATTGGCCCCCCAAACAAAGGCACTGTGTCCTGTGTTCCGGGCTGCTTTACAATGAAGAATGACTTACTCATTTTTACATTTCCCAGTACATCTGGCACCTGGCAAGAAATCTGTAACTATTCATTACAAGAAAGAAAAAAAAATAATAAAGAAATGTTTAATGAATAAACAATAAGAGAGTGAATGATGGTCCTTTAGCAAAGGATTTCCCTAAGCCTCACATCTGGGCACTACTTGGAGATACAGGATACATTAAGGGTGCTTCCAGAGGGTGTGGGTTTAGTGGAAAGGCGAAATAGAGCTTTTGTTCACTTATATTTGGAGACCCAGCTTATAAATAGGTGCTGTTGCCCCCCAAAACTCAAAGCACCTCAGAAGTATGCCTGTGTCAGAATGATTCACATTCAGTGTGAAATGGACTGAGCAGACTCACACACGCTTCTACACAATTGCTCAGCAAGACTGCGCAATGATCTTTAAAGCTATGCACTGCAGTAGCATTCATCTTGGCAAGCAGAGCTATAGACAGTCCTGTAGCTGCCTATTGCCACCTGTTTTGCCACAATATCTACTAATGCTCATTCCTGACTCACTCTGGCTCACTGTTTCATAAGAGGGGGCAGCTTCATTTCTCTCCCTGTGTCACTACAGTAATTATTGAGAACAATAATTTGAACAATGAGAACTTATAATTCTCCAGTAACATGCAAAAATAGTGTCACTTATAGAAAAATAATACCCTGAGTATTGGGAAATGGAAACCATTATGCCCTGCTTCATTTTGCCTGGCAAATGTAAGCATTGGCTGTGAATGGAATTAGAATCATTCCTTCCTTCATTCATTCAGCACATACTAATAAAGCATCACTGATATAGCAGACAGTGTACATAATGAGTCTAGATTCTAGCTTTATTCCCTCCCACATCTTGATCCAGAGGAGAAGTCTGTCAGAACAATAACCATTTGATGCTGGGCTTTGGGAGAGTGATAACAGACATCACAGACACCCAAGAATATCCTGGCTACTATCTTTGGGTTTCAAGACTCAAATAAGATGCGTCAAAAATAAAGTATGTTCTCAAAGATCAATACAGAAAATAGGAGTGATTGATGGATTTAGAGACTGATACATATATGTATGTGTGTGTGTGTATATATATATATATATTTTTTTTTTTTTTTTGAGAGAGAGAGACAGAGTCTTGCTCTGTTGCCCAGGCTAGAGTACAGTGGCATCATCATAGCTCACTGCAGCCTCCAACTCCAGGGTTTAAGCAATCCTCCTGCGTCAGCCTCCCAAGTAACTGGGACTTTAGGCATGTGCCACCAGGCATGGCTAATTTTTTTTTAAATTTTTTTATAGAGATAGGGTCTCACTATGTAACCCAGGCTGGTCTTAAACTCCTGGCCTCAAGCAGTCCTCCTTGAAGAGATTACAGGCATAAGTCGCTGCACCTGACCCTAAGGCATACCTTAAGAACAGTTGTTCTATGCTGCTTAAAATTGTTATAACCCAAGGCACATATTAAGTCGCAAGCATAACCAGATCCAATTCGTTCCTCTTAAAATTAGCTCTAGACCCATGAAACAGTTTCAGGTGTATACAGCCTTTCAAAGTCATTGTTAGGTGACTACATTGCAGTAGGATCTGGAGAACTCGACTCAGGCACAAAATGCCATCCACATTCAACAGTGACTCCAGTTTTTCCACACATGAGCCTGGACAAAGTAAAACCTACTTAACAGGGTTTCTAGTTTGTTGCTAAGTAACCACTACTTCCTGGTAAGAGTGTGTGACCCACTCTGTTTCTTGTGTCAACTCATTATGCCAACATAATTAGAGTGAATTTAACATTGGAGAATGGAATGTGGGCTTTCAATTTTCATCACCTATACAGTTAGGCTATTGTCCAGAGGCCTAGAGAATATTTTTTTAGAATAATGTGAAAGAACAGAGAGGTCAAGGAAGAACTGAGATCATATAGAAGGGAGGTAGGAAATATGATTCTTCACGTGGCAATCCACAGAAGCCTACAAATGACACACTTTACCCAGGTGGCAGCCAAACATCTTTTATTCCTTTCAAATACTATAAATACTATGTTGTCACACTGGTCAAGCATTTGCACCTAGGACTTAATGCCACAATATACATAGACCAGAAAAGTAAGGGGCAAAATCTGCACAGTTATGGTCATAGTCACCCTACCCACTCCTAGTCCAAGGGGCACAAAGGTCATTGGGATTCTGGCATTCTTGCCCCCCTGAAGTGAGAGGATCAAATTTGGTTATTTCCTCCTAGTTCCTCTACCCCAACTGCCCAGCCAGCCTGTCCAGGCAACAGGTCATGAGCCTGTTGGTGGCTGCAGTTTCCAGGAATTCCACAGTCACCCTGAGGCCCAGAAACACCCAAGGTAGTTTGTTTCTTTCTTTTTTTTTTTTTTGGCCAGGGCCAGGTGTGATCCCACCACCTCCAGTATATGGGGCTGGCACCCTACTCCTTTGAGCCACAGGCGCCGCCCCCAAGGTAGTTTCTTTCTAAGCTGCTGGATGATGTTTTGTAAACAGCTTCTTTCAGGAAAGCAAATGGTCCCAGGACAACTCAAAATACTTTCCCCTAGCTTTATTAAGGTATAATTGGCAGATGACAATTGTTATGTATTTACGGTATACAATGGGATACATGTGTACATTATGAAATGATTACCAGAATCGAGCTAATTAATACGTCTGTTACCTCACATAGTTAACCTTTGTGTGTGTGTGTGGTGAGAACATTTGAAATCTACTCCCTTAGCAAATTTCAAATATGCATTTCATTATTAACTGTAGTCACTGTGATGTATATTAGGTCTCCGGAACTTATTCCTCTTAATAACTAACTGCAAGTTTATACTCTAACTTCTCCTCATCTCCCACCCCAGGAGAATATCTTTATACTATCTATTTTCTATTAGTTTGACTTTTTTAGATTCCACCTCAAAATTATTCATCCACTCTCACAGCTGGATTTAAATTCACTTCCTCTGTTTCACTGGACAATGTTTGAAACATAGATCCCAGCAATAATGCAGTGACACTGGGAAGAGCATGGGAAGACATGTAAGTTAGCAAATGACCATTCAGTGTGCTGGGCAACATGGTCAGTGAGAGCCCAGATAAGGCACTTATTCCCGAATGGGACAGAAGCGATCCTTGGAAAGCTGACCTCTGAGGACTCCAAGCTGTAGCTTCTCCATGTGAGAACAGAGAATTGGGCTCAGCTACCTTTGCATCTTCCCTATACCTAGCACGGAACCTCTTGCACAATCACATGCTCAGGCATTGCAGATAACCACTTATCTCAGTGATTGATTTCACCTTTTTCCCTCTCCTCACTCATTGAGCCCTAAGGGTAAGTTCGTTTATGTGTGTTTAAGTTTGATTTGACAATTTTACAAAAACCAAAGCAAAACCAGCTTCTAGGCTTTCCCCTTGTCTTAGAAGAGGAGCTCTTCCACTTGGGGTCTTAACAGAGGTTGGTACCCTGGGCCCACTCTAGATATTCATGTCCTGCAGCTCCTCAGACCAAGCCCTGCTGAGGGCTTCCAGCAAGCCAGGGAGCAGGTGGCAGGGCTGTACCACAGGTGCCCACTACCAACACTGACAAAATAACGAGGCTGTCTCATGGGCTGCGTGGACACACACGCATGTACGCACGCTTACAGGTTTTATTTATTCATTTACTTTCCAGAAAAGTAATAAAAATGTCAGTTAAGCTTATTAAGTCAGAAAAGGAAAAAAAACTATATTATGTTAGCTATGTTTCGAATGAAAGCCCTTTGTTTCAATATACCCAGAGCTAGAGGAAAAACTTAGTGACTGTTTTTAAAAGCCTCTTTGTTGTGACTATCTTATTTAAAGAGCTGTGTCACATGCATTGTTCAAAGTCCTGTCTATGGTGGTTAACTATGTACCTTGGATTAATTTTTTTGTACCTTGGATTTTAATCTTCCTTAATCCCTCCATCATATCACTTTCCTGTTCATGACCTTGAGTGGCTACCTAGGCCTTACTGAAGCCAGGCCAAAGTCTTATCCCCAGACTTTTCATTGCAAAGTCCCTCCCTGCTCTAGCCAGGACGGTTTCCTCTGCTGTGTGTTGTGAACAACACTCATTCCTGCCTCCATAAATTTGCTTAAGTCGTTCTCCCACCTTAAAAGCATGGTCCCTCCTCTCCACTAACAGTAATTCACTTTGCCCTTCAGAGCTCAACGTGTTCCTGCGTTCCTCTTAAGAGTTCCTCCTGTCTTCAATCCAGGGTGCCCCGTCTTTATGTACATGGTCTGTTCCAGTCTTTTACACTTCCCCATGGTTTATGTCTCTTTTTCAAATGTGGGAGGCAAATAGTATAGTAGGAAGTCATTGGACTTGCAATTGAGTCTAGCCTTGTCACCTATCAGCTGTGTGACCTTGGGCAGTTTCCTTAATCTCTCTGGGCCTCAGTTTCTTCATCCACAAAAAGGAGACAGTAATACCCTACCTTGCAGGATTGCAGTGATTCTTTCAGGTAATGGGCATAAATGCAATGGCCATCAGGAGGCTCAATGATGAATACCATTGGTGTTAATGATCTCTAAGGACTCCTTCCTCTGGCCTGGGCTTCTCAAAGATCATAATGACAGCCAACTAACTGCAGCAGGGGCAGAAAGGCAGTGACTTCCTCCTTATTCCAATCCTGTCTGAACATGCAAGCCCCTCCTACCTCCCACCACCGTCCCTCCCCCCACACACAAAATGCCACTTGCCATTGTTGGATCATGAGATGATTTATTCACTTTGGCCCAGGGGTGTTGTTTGCTCCTCTTCTCTGCCTCAGTCTGGGCATTTCAAATAAGTGTTTCCACTTGAAATTCCTCCCCACTGTATGGCCCTGCTCAGAACCACCTCCCCCAGGTAAGTTCTCCCTCACCTTTTCAATCAAAAGTTGCCTCAAATACCTCTGAATCTTCACCTCACTCTGTGTGTCCTTTGCTCTCGGCTGTGAGAGGATTCAATGAGTTAACCTACAAAAAGTCCTTAGAATTACTCCTGGTACAGAGCAAGCACTGTGGAAAGGTTGGCTATTATCCTAGTTCTCCATTGCCCACCATGCTGGACTCTTCCTTTGCCCCTCTGGACTTCCAGGGATTCTGGTTTGAGGCCTCCTTGCCCTAGTTCCCTGTTAGGTCCAGGCAAGGAGAAATAAGAAACGCTGACATGGGATAGGAGAGGAGAGTGTTGTCAGAGTACTGTTTTCCTCCAACACCTTCTCTGTGGGCTGCTGAAAGTACTGAAATCCCCTCCTCCAAGCTCTCTCTCCTTCCTCTCTCTCTTTCTCTCTCTCACTTTCTCTCTCTCCATATCCTGATAATAGCTCCTGCCCTCACCCTCAGGATCCCCCCATCTTTTAGCCTTACCCATGTGAGCCCCAAAGTGCCCCACCACCCTAGTTGCTTCTCCACACCTGCCCTCACCTGCGTAAATGATCACTTTATTGAAGTCTCCTGAAAATTCCCAAATCGACTATGTCATTTGTTTCTTGCCAAGAACCTGATTGAGACTCCTCCTTTCTAAATATCAAAGCTAACAATGTACAAAGGGTAAGGTTCCCTGAGGCTCTTATGGATATATTTTGTATAAAACTATTTTAAATATGTAAGTATTTTTAAGATTACTAGTAGTGTGAATTTTATAATTTATACTCATTTAAAATATTTAGCCTTGATGCTCCCTGAGAGTATGTCATGGACCCCTAAGAATTGAAGGGTTCCTCAAAAGTGAGAAACTCACCCTATTTCCATGCTGTGCCAGAAAGCCATGAGCCTTAGATGAAGGGTAGCTGAGAAGATGGTCCAGAGGTCTTCATAGCGGGGGCATGTATCCCTCTGGCTAAGCCCTCAGGAAGAAATAGTTTCTGTCCCCTCCTTGGAGCCACAGGGCCCCTCACAAAATTAAAAGCCCACTTATTAGTGATACAGAGCAGCAGAGGGTGCAGCATGAGAATAGGCAGTCTCTCTTCCCACATCACTCCAGTCAGTGGAGTGGGGTGTGGTGGGGGGAGTCGGTTGGCCTTGACAATGGCAGCTCCAAGCCAGATTCAATTTGATTTTAAAAATAAAGAAATGAGATATTTCTTGAACCTTAGTGTTGTAGCAGAGACCGTTAATTATTGCCCCTCCTATTTTATAAGAGAGGCTGCAGACACGAGCATCCAGAATAAAGCCCTAATTTCCCAGCATCCATTGCAGTTAGATGTGAGCAGAATTTCCAGGACCCTCTCCTTTCCATCCCCACTGGAAAGCAAATATAAATGCATAGCCAATTCAGACCCTGCAGGTAGAAGCAACATCCTAGGGATAGACAGTTTCACCGTCAAGACTGCATAGAGCAGAGCTGAGTAAGAATAAACTACTATGTTTTTTAAGTTACTGTTATTTCAGGTCCCTGATAGAGACAGCTAGAAGGTAAATTTTGGATGTGAAAACTATAAAGTGCTATTATCTAAGCAGAAAATTTCAACAACAACAACAAAAACAACGCTCCCTAAAATAATAAGTTTAACAAGGCCACAGCATACAAGATCAGCACACACAAATCCACAGCATACAAGATCAGCACACAAAAAATCCATTTCTATACACTAGCCATATACAGTTGGAAGCAAAAAATTTTTAAATCACTATTCACAAATATCTTCCATATAGGTATAAATCTTTCTAAAAATGTACTAATCTTGGGTGGCGCCTATGGCTCAAAGGAGTAGGGCGCCGCCTCATATGCCGGAAGTGGTGGGTTCCAACCGGAACCCAGCAGAAAATAAAAAAAAAAAAAAGTACTAATCTTTATGCTGAAAACAAAAAAATGCTAATGAAATAAATCAAAGACCCACATCACAAAATCCTAAAACCAGAGATGTTGGCATGGATGTGGAGAAAAAGGAGCACTTCTACATTGCTGGTGGAAATGCAAACTAATACATTCCTTTTAGAAAGATATTTAGAGAATACTTAGAGATCTAAAAATAGATCTTCCATTTGATCCTATAATTCCTCTACTAGGTATATATCCAGAAGACCAAAAATCACATTATAACAAAGATATTTGTATCGGAATGTTTATTGCAGCACAATTCATAATCGCTAAGTCATGGAAGAAACCCAAGCTGGTTTGGTTTTCTATTACGCTACTTTGCCTGTTGCAGTTTAACCTCCAGGTGCCTCTTTTACTTCTAGATTTTTCCTTTTGGACTTTGCTTTGGATTTAGAATCTGCCTGCCTTTCACCCATGCACTTATTAAATGATCTCTGTATCTTTTGTGATAGGCACAATTAAACTGAGCTGAGTTTCAACTCTAAGGGGCTGATAGTTGTATTCCACAGTATTCAGCATCCCTGCTACAAACTAGAATTTGATAGGTAAAGAACATCAAAAATTTTATTATTCAGGATGGCCATAAATTAGCATACAATTTAAAATTGCACAGGACCTTTATGGCCACCCTGTATATGCATTTATACATGTACGTATATACATGCACATATACGTACATATATGCAGGGAGCGCCAAAAAATGTGTACAGGTTTTAAGAGACCTTTTTGGAAGTAAAAGTGATCATTCCCCCAAAGTGTATGAATTGCAGGTAAAAGGGATGCATGTAGCTTGTCTAGGTACACTTGACCAGTAACAGTTCCTTCAATTTAACTTTGAGAAGTACTATGTAGATAACATCAGTTAAAGTGTGATTATTCTGACAGCCTCTGTACATTATGTGTGTGTGTCTTAAAAGACTTCAGCAAGAGATAACCGAGTGAAAGCCAAATAAAGAAGCAAAACATGAGTAATATTAAGCATTGTACTCATAACATTTTGGACTTGAGCAAACCACGACTCAGCGTCATGAAATAGTCAAGATTTATTTATTTATTTTTTATGTTGCGTCCAGCAGCTAGAGTGGAGTCTCTGCTACACATTTGTTGAGGGGGTGACATGTGCTGGGATACCTCTACACATTGGGGCACCCCTCCACACACAACAGCCCTCCCTCATCGTGTGCTGGGACACCCCTCCACGCACAGCAGCCGTCACCTGCTTCGTCCGCCCTGATGTTGAATTTTCTCATTGGTCTGGGGTGCCAGAGCCCAGCCTCCAGGGCTCACCCGATGGACTACTTCTAGAAGCTCTCAGGGCAACAACATCACCCAGGAGATGGGTCAGCCTCTTGCTTGCTGGTCAGAAAGGCTGATTTGGGCTACCATGTTCATGAATGCACCATGGCTGAGAACCTGTTGGGAACAAATTATACATTTTCATCTTAAAATGTCTTTCTCAGTGTCTTCATCTATTTTTCTCTGCTAATAACAGAATACTTGAAACTGGGTAATTTATAAAGAAAAGAAATGTATTTCTTACAGTTGGGGAGGCAGAAGGGTCTCAGGTCGAGTGTCCACATCTGGTGAGAACTCTCGGGTGAGGGACTGAGCTCTCTGGTCAAGGTCTGTCTTGTTTTCCTCATGAAGCCAGCAGCTCCCTCCATGAGAATCCATTGATCCACTAACTCATGAATCCTTGAGGACATGAATTCATTCATGAGGGCCAAGCCCTCACAATAGGAGGTTATTTCCCCCAAAATATTTTTTTCTATTTTTTACACTATCAGGCCCCAAGTCACAGAATCACTTGGTGTGAGTAAGGGAGTGTTAGGTTGGAAGTGACCCTTCTCACAGTGCATGTTGAAAGCTGGTCCCCAGCCTGGCAGTGGTAAGAGGCAGGGGCTTCTAGAGGTGATTGAAAAGAAGATATGTTGCCCCCTTTTTTTCCTTTTTTCTGTGTTATTACTGTATTCAAATCATCAGGTAGGATGCTGGGAGGATACTGAGAAATGTGTAAACTGCTTCTTCTGGAAGTTTGTAGATAGTATTTGTTTTTCTGAGCTGATTATGGAGAAGAGATTTCTGTAATGAAGACAGATAAAGAATGTAATTTTGAGATAAATTAAGAGGAGGTAAAAAAGAATTTTTAAAGAAGCTGTAATGGAAAAAAAGTTATAACCATAATATTGAAAATATAAGAGAAGAACTTTTAAAAAATGAGACATAAAAAAGGCGTGAATTTGAGTCCTTAGAAAAACGAAATTTTACATTAGTATATAGAATAGATTCGTGTGTTCCCTCATTTACTGCTGTTACAACATTTTATTGATTGAATCAATCACAATGTCAACCTGTGGGCTTTAAAACATACTTACATTGGCCAGAAAAATAGTAATGACAATGGCAATTGTAATGTCTTAAGCTTCTTCAGGATTTTGAAGAATTTAAGTGCTAACAAAAAATCAATTTCTCCGATACAGAGAGCAGTTACACAAGTCACACTGTGCTCACCTGGGAGTGTGGATTTATTTGTAGAAGTTTTAAATAACTCATCTAAGGAGCAAGGAAGAGATTGGATCACCTGAAGGAAAATTTCTGAGATTAAATAGGCCTTTTTGTTTTTTAAATTGGTCTTTTGGTACTTTTTCTTTCTTTCTTTTTTTTTTAATTCCTTCATAGATGTACTTGAGGGTCACCTTGTGGTGGCAGGAATATTTTCAGGCCCCAGATTTATTTAGAAAGGTAAATAAAACTCCTTTTTATTGTCAAGTAAATTAAAATGCATGAAAGCCTGTTAAATGCAGTCCTTTAGAATAATTTCCACTGTTCTGGATTTCTTCTTAGGTACCGAGTCCATTTTGAGAGTGGTGGTCAGTCAGCGTACACTTCTTGTGTTTGTCCGAGAAAATAAATCTGTTTTCTACTTCTTCAATGTTCTGTAAGTTGATTGGATAATTAGGTGAGACAATTCATGAAAAGTCACTTTTATCTGATGTTGTTTCATTTGCCCTGCAGTACATTTTTGACTCTATAACTGTGTAATACAGTAACTTTTCAGGTACCTTTAAAAAAATTAAAGATAATGTCTCATATTTGCTTTAAAACACTAAAGGAAAAATAAATGGTAGATAATGAAAGAAGATTAGAAAAATGTTAAAGCTAGGTGATGAGTAAGTGGAGTTTTGTTAGACCATTCTATTTAATTCTGATAAGTGTAAAATTTTCCTTTTGCATTTCTTAACTGAAACTCATTTCTAAAATTTTTTTTAACTACTTATCCTGAAATACTATTCATATTAAAGAGTCAGGATAAAGGCCTGGTTTGTTTCCTTTGTGTATCGATTTTCAGAGGATTGTATTATTGGTTTTCTTAGCACTTTTTTTTTTTTTCGGTGTGTGTGAGTCGTAAATACTTTTTTTTCTTTTGTTAATATTATTACCTGGATTTTAAAAATACACGTGGTACCTTTCGGTCCACTGCAGTTACTACACATTGTGGTGCTCACCTTGCAGCATCTGTGGCAGCGGGAGGGTTAACTTTAAGTTGACTTTTGTGTATTTTTGACATAACTCTATTAGTTTTCTGTCTCTTTTTTTGTCTTTGGGCACAATAAGCTGTTCCAGAGTCATCTTGTGTATTTCCTAGCCAAGATCTAGAATCTGTTACTTCTCCAAGAGCCATGGACATTTTCATCTATTCCACTCCACGGAGAGGCCGACCTTTTCAATCTACACGTAGGGACTGCTGGGAAGTAAAATATGCAATGATACTGGTCAGCAGATATTCAGTTGGAAGATTTCTTTAGAAGAGCTGCTGTCTGACATCACTTTTCATTCTTGTCACTGGGAATATGGCCCAAATCCTTGCATAGATACCACTAATAATTACAGCAAGGCCACACCAGGTAGCAACCTTTTTTTAAACTTGTGCATCACTTATTTTGGCTTCCAAACACCCATCCTGCTGGGTTCTGTATGTATTAAGTTGAAAAGATTTGAATCTTTTCAGTGCCCAACTTTGCCCATAAAATAATTGGTTTCTCAATTGTATTTGGTTAACACTCTTCCCTTAATGTCCAATTTAGAGAGTCAAAACAAACATCAACGCCATTGTCTTCACCAGTATACTTGTCTTAGTAACTTTTATAGGCCAGAGAGTGATTGCATGAACAATAGTTAGCAGTTAGTGCAACCTTCTCTTCTAAGCTTACATGCACAATCTCATAGTCTGCCTTAATCCTCACCATGACCCTCTGAAATGGGTATTCCTGTTTCCACGTTAGTTAGACAAAGCAAGGCTTAGAAAGGTCAAACTACTCCCTTAAGGAGCTGCGAGTCACACAAAACTAGCACCTTCAACAACAGTTTAATGCTTCCTCAGATGCCAGAGATACAAAGACACATGAAACTCCTTCTTCTTAGGAGTTTATAATCCTAACTGAGGAAAATAGAGTCTTCATAGAAAAATAAATATTTTTTTCAACATAAAGAAGCCTATGGAAAGACACATGTAGTTGATTCCCATCCAATCTGCCTATCTGGTGTATTAGGATTAATTATCCTAAAATGTTTTTGCTCTCATTACCCCCTACTTAAAACTTCAAAGGTCCCCCAATGCCTACAGGATAAAGTCCAACCCTATGGCTTGGCATTTCAGGGTTTCCAAAATTTGGCCCTTACCTATCTTCTCATGTGGGAAATTCCACTATGAAGCTGGCTAGTGAACTGGGCTTCTAAGCCAGAGAACATGTCTGGTGATTTGTGCTTTTGTGTTCTAGAAATTTTGTCATGTTAAGGGCATCCTTGCTTTTCTTAGATCCGCCTTTTAAAAGATGATCTATAAAGGATGCAAAATCCATTGTCTTGCTGAGGCTTCCTGTGTTGGGGCACTAAACCTGGTCTTAGCATCCCCTCCACAGATCTTATCTATTCCTGCCTGTCTTAGCCCGCCTGGGTCACACCTTTGTCCGGATGCCTCCTTTTCTCTTGACTTGACTGTTCTTCAAGACTGCCTTGCCATGTGGAGCTTCTCCTGGTTTCTTCACGCCCTTGTTTAACAGGATCTCATTTGAATTTCTGTAGAACTTTTTGTCTATATCAATTACCGTATATAGTCATTAATTACCACTTATATATTTTAAAAATTATATTTGGGCTTTATCTAATTATAAAAGTAACAAATGCTAAAAGCAAAATCTTGGGAATGTGCCAGGAATAATGGGAGAAAATTAATTACCGACAATCTCACAGCTCAAGGATTACCATTGCTAATATTTTGTTGTGTGCATACATATTACGGTGTATAAACAACAATGGCTTTTTACTGTACCTATGACTTCATAGCCTGTTTTTTTCTCCTAGTAAATTTCTCCTGTCGACTAATTTTAAATGTCTCCACAGTATTTCATCATGTAAATGTTCACTAGTGTAATTACTTGACTTTATATAATTAGACATTTCACATTGTTTTTCTATTATACATGATGTTGTAGTAAATATTACTTTGGGGAACACATCACACTTCATATGTTTCTGATACTGAGGAGCTAAGAATATTTGCCTAAATGTAGACATACCTGGTTCAAAACCACTTCCTACCCCTATTCCTAGCTCCGTTCCCTTTCTGACCCAACATTTCCTTATCTTTGAAATAGTCATTACATCACTGCCTACATCATAAAATTGTTGTATGACAACTGGCACGTGGTAAGTTCACAATAAGTGTAGCTTATGATTTTTATTTCTTTCCGTATTCGTCTATAACCAGATCATAAATCTCTTGGGGAAAAGTTTGGTTTCCTGGGGTCTGTGTTTGTTCCCCGGTCTGTCCCACTGGGTTGTGTGAGTGATCGCTAACAACCATTTGTTGGTAAAGATGGCAAGGCTGCCTAGATAGTCTGTAAGTACCAGCAATATTCCCATGCGAATCCAAAAATTTTCTTGAGATCTAAAGACTTTAAACTTTTCTCACTCAAATGTTCATTGTGTTGTTCATCATAGTTTTCTAATGGCCCAGTTTTCCGTCTTCTCACATTCTGGTTGTTACCATCTATTTTGATTGGCCCTTCTACTTATGTACTGTGTTTACATACCAGGGTCTGGAAAGATCTATGTTGCCCTCATGGGATGGTATTTTCAGGGCAGTAATGCATGGCATTGCTAAGCACATCTTTGGCTTAGCTAGCCAGTTCAAAAGCCAGCCTCACAGCAGAATTTCACACATGCAAATGAACCATTGTGATCCTAGTCATGAAAATTCATGGAAGAGTGGCTAGTTCAGTGTGGATGACCTGTCAATTTGGCAGCCAATCATTTAGTTAAACATCCAAATTACTGGCCAGTTACTCAGTCTAAAGCTAGTCTTCCTGCTTGTTACTGGGTTCTATGTAATCCTATTAAATCAATGACATTCTCTTTGATTTGTGCCTGTTAATGGTGTCGAAGTACCATGCAGGCGGAGGACATGAGTCTGGCACAGTTCGCATGTGAGCACTGTGAGAAGGAACCACTTGTGTTGCTGTTGGATGTATTCTTAAAACACTAAATATCCTCTGTTGAATAACAGGCAGAATATCTTCACTACGTGGGGGCTCCTGTTTACTATTTTTGTTAATTTTGAATGGAAATTTCTCTAAGGATTGAGTCATCATTTTTTGATGTGTACTAATTGGTTTTGATATATCTATATTTAACCCTGTGGACTGGCCTGTATTGTCAGGAGGACAGGCAAAAGGCCATCAAGACTCCTCCTGGTCTGGTAGAATTGGGGATTTGGTTGATAGTGACCTGTCATTCAATTTAGACCTAAGGTAGAAGCATAATCAGCTGGGGAATGAATCTGGAATAGTTATTCCTCATCACAGACCTTTCTGAGAGTATGATGAAAACTCCAGACTTTGATTCCCCCCAAATGCAGAAAAAATCTAGCATGAAAGTTCTGAGACTTCATGCATCTGTCAAAGCCCCGAGGTCCAGGGAACCAGGAATCCTAGGTTAAGATTGCTGTTCTGGCTGTAATAATGGTCGGGATCAGGAATAAAGACAGACAGAGAGACAGATGGAGAGGGAGGCTCAGAGACAGAAAAGATAAAGAGAGGTGCCATGGAGAGAGAAACTCAGATGCAGGGAGAGATGGAGAGACAGAACTTAGATGTGACCACAGTCCTAGCATGACATACTCGCCCAATACTATGTATGGCTGAGTTCTAATAAACACTTTCTTCTGTTCCTAATCTTGAGTGCTTCTGGGTAGGAAACACATGACATATCCCACACCCGAGGGCTTTTGATGCAGTGTTGGAAAAATATAGAGGAATTAGAGGAAAAAGCATTTAATTTTAAAGGTGGGTATGTACTTTTTTTAAAGGGAAATTTGGCTTGTAAATGCCAAAGCCTTTTGTGTATACTGAATTCCACTGATAGAATAATGGTAGCAAAAATAACACTGATGAGGAAGCATTATGTCATACTTTGCAAGGAGTTTCTGATACACGTTATTGTATTTTATTCTCCCAGTAGCCTGTAGGCATGGCAAGAATTGCCATACATATTTTAAACTTGAAGAAATTGAGACAGATGCACATGGAGACTTGCCTGGAATCATGAATACTCAATGAAAAAAATGAGTGCCGGAAACCGGATTTCCCAGCTTTGATTCTCCAGTGAATCCAAATATCCCTGTTCAATACTAGTACCCATATAGCCAGGGTGTATTGCAAATATAGTGTCCTTTTGTTTCCTGAAATGAAATATAGGAATTGAAAATAGTGCCCTTGAAATGGGACAAAATAATAGGAGCAGGGACATTTAGAGTAGTGAAGATTCTGCAGATCAATAATCTCACTTATGTTAAGAACAAGGACCTGACCCGCGGAGGGCTTGGAACTTGAACAAGCACCCCTGGCTGGCCGCTGGAGACTCGGAGAAAGACACTTAGAAGGAAGGAACACCAGGACTTGCCTCCCAATTCCTTGCTTTTGTTGACCTAGGGAGAAGTGGGATTTAAATCATCTATGTTTTATAATCTAACAACAATTTTGAAAAATCAGGTGTGAGTCAAATCCAGTTCTCTTGTCAGACTATGCCTGGAAAGTTTAAAATTCCAAACACTGTTTCTCAGAAGTCGAGTTTATTTTTAATAGGATAGTTTAAAGTTCTGCTTATTCTGTTGGCCTGGGGAACTTTACCTGGTGATAAGGAAATATAACAGATTAATTGCTCTGCTTCTGAGGCTATAGTAGGGATTTCTAGATTCAAAAAGGAATGTTTTAAAGGTATGTTAATAGGTATGTTTTAAAGATGGATATATACTATTTCTCACACATACTCACAACCATCTATATACATATGGTTGTTATTTATGTCTATACTTCATACATATACATCTAATTGTGAGCGTTTATGCAAGTATGAGGTCTTGGGGATATTTAAACACTCTTCATTTATAACTTAATTTTTTGGAATTATTTAGCTATGCATGATATCACCATATTCAACTTTTTTTTTTTTTTATAATAAACATGTCTAGTCAAAGAAGGCATTAATGAAGCAATTCCCCAAATAAAACAGCCCGTGATATCTGAGTTGCACAGAGAGAGAGTGTGGTCTTTGTAGTTTAATCAAGATCACAAGACTTGTTTTGAGCGTCTGTCATCTTTAATTTTACGGCACTTCATTTCAGAGCAGGACTGCCAGGGTCACATGCAATTAAAACACAGGCAAGATTTGTCTTGTGAAATCTTAACATAAAAAGTAATGTGTTACTCCATTTTAACTTTTCTACTGAACTCTGTGAACTCACTAATTACTTTTCCCCCCTCTTGTCACCTTTTTGATATGACATGTATTTTATAGAGGAGATAGAAGTTTGGATTTTTTTTAATATCATGCATATGATTGAGGATAACAAAATTAAACCAGAGAAAAAAGGAATGCGTTTTTCAGAAATACATTTTTTAGTAATGTCTGAGTACTCCAGCTTCAATTACAAAGAACCTCATAGATCAAATTCTAGGAAATAACTGTTAATCTGCTTAACTGGGGCAGGTAGAAGTGCAATAACAGACCAGAGATTTTACAGGGGCCAGGATCGTGAACTGGGGTTTATTCTCCGGGGTGCAGGCAAAGGCACTTTTATGTGATTGGCTGAGGAAAGCATTAAAAGGCAGCACTGACGATGTGGAGATTTGGAGCGCAAGGAGGGTGGTTTGATCACAGTGATCAGTAAATTGCATAGACCCTTATTAACCTTATTGATAAGGAGCTTAGGGGAGTCCCATTCAGGCTGCAATATATTCTTTTTTTTGTTCTCCTGTCTGGCTCCGTTTGCAATCCCAGCATCTTTGTAAGGAGAGCCTTTATGTGGCACCTCAAAATTCAGGGTGAGTAGCTGCGCCTTTAACTTAGAGCCAGGGAATGGAGCAGGAGCCAGCCGGTGCACAGGGGGCTCAGGGCCTATTTAACTGGTGCCGCCGACACCTGGAGAATGTTTGAAAATTTTGTGCTTAAAGAATCTTTTATATTACTCCTCTTTCAATGCAGCTGCGGTCTGTAGGGATCAGGGGATTATTTTTGATACCTGTCGAAAAGAGTTATGTCTACACTGATTTTCCGTCCCTCACTACTAATTAACCTTATTGTGTACAGGAAACAGTCTATTTAATACCTGCATTCTTTCTGTAATGCCAAGTAAAATGAAATCCAGTGTGAAATCTAGTTAGCGTCTGCCTTTTTGAAGTCATTTTTAAGTTTCCAGTTTTAGTGACTGTGACCTCAGAGCTGATAGCTAGCAAAATAGTGAGCTCAAACCAATTTTGGTTTCAATTGTATTCCTCACCCTCTGCAACTTAAAAGCTGCCTTTCACCTGTTCTCGAGAGGAGCTGGAGGGAATGGAACTTCCTGAGTGGGACGGCATTTCTCTGGAGCCTTCCACGTTGCCCCTCCCTGCGGTTTAACGCTCCCCTTCCTACGCCCCCCATACGCTGGTGCCTGCTCCATGAACTTGATCTCTGTCCTCTGCAGCAGAACACCTCTGTCACCTTCCTTTCAGTCAGGGAAGCTCAGATTTGACAGACGAACACATCATGGCAAAGTTGTGCAGCAGCAACGCAAAAACACATGCTGAAGGAAAGGAAGGAAGCTGAGCCCAGAGCAAAACACTAAAGGAAATCCCACTGTTGGAGTATTTGTGAGACGGGGAAAGGTAGGGTCTAGCATGAGAGAGCAGAAATTAAACCGTGTAAAATGTCACCAAATGATGTGGAAAAATCCACATGTCTTCAAGTATGCTGCACAATATGGACTTAGAACGCATTTTTGCCAGTGATGTGAGAATGGTTAGCACAATGGTTATATTCCTGCTCCTAAAATTTGACTATGTGTGTGTGTAAGCTTCTCAGATTAAAGGGTGCCAGAGGAAAGTGAGGAATTTCAGGACAATGCTTTGTATTTTGCAGATCTCTTGGCTTTTGAAATTTCCATGTGCTGGTCAGGACACCTGAGCCTTATAGCATTTATCTGAAATGTAAACCACACATTTGGAAGTGCAAGGAATGGGAGTGGAAGATGCTGTTGGGCGTCACAGCTGCCTTGACACCCTTAGGTCTGAGCAGGACATCAGAATGTGCTGTCAGACATGCATGAGTTGTGCTGGCGAGTCTGACTGTCTCCCCACTGCTGCTAAGATTTAGGAAGTATTTCTTGGGAACTTAGACTTCAACAGAGGTAGTGGAAGGGATGTCTATTTGATGATCCTTTTTTAATGTGGGACTAGGAGTCAATGCAAATACCCGTCCTTTGACTGAATGAAAGACACTACATTTAACTTGATAGAAACTGATGATGGATGGTGTTTGCATTTAATGCTGCTTATGTTCTGGTGTTTGTCTTGGTTCAGTTGTCCAACAAGTGTGTTCTGAGCACCAACCATGGGCAGGGTGTGCCACTCGTACTCACTGCTTTCTTAGAGCTCTCCTAATTGAAGGGGGAGTGTTCTATAGAAACTAGCTGATTTCCTGAGAATTTTGTGGAATCTGAATGCTTGCCTGCAAGTATAAGATAGCACAAATCAGCTAGGTAAGTCTAGGAAGGGGTGTGTGTGTGTGTGTGTGTGTTTGTGTGTGTGTCTCCTGCCAGGCCTCTCACCAAGACAGCTAGATATTTTCATTTTGACAACACTACTGCAGAAAATTGTCATCTTTTCGTACAAAATGTTCACTGTATTCTCATCATTTGAATGATTCAGGATCACTCTCTGGCAGCAGGAGACACAGTGTGTTTGATGCCTGCCTCTTTTTCAATTATGTTTAAGAGGAAGACTGCTGGGGCCCCATTTTTTCATCTTGCATGGGGCCCTAAAGAGCCAGATTTAATTTCAATACAATACGAGGCAGGATGATATGACAGATGGTAACAGGACACTGACAAATATGATCCAACGTAGGATAACATGATGTGACACAGGGTCGAAGCCCTCTGAACAGGTACTGTAAGGATGTGGACAAAGAGGCTTCTGTTCTGTCCTCTCCTTGGTGCGGGGAAATGGTCAGTGCAATGTCTGCAAAACTTGTAGGCAAACCAAATGCTACGTGAATATTGAAATTATAATAGAAATAACATGAATGAAATTTAACCACTGCTCATAACAACACAGGTGCTCTACATGTCTTTGGGAAAATCATATAATGTCCCTCTTGTTTTTTCATGAAAATTAGTATGAAAGTAAAACTCTCATCAGGTGTTTTAAACAGCAGAATGACCAGGTACCCACACACATAGTGTAAATCTTCGGGGTGTTTATGTGCTTACATTTCTTCAGTTCTTTCTCTTAACTGAGCGCTCATATGATATAGTGGTTAAGGCAGAGGCCTCAGGAGCCACATTATTTAGATTGGAATATTGGCCTGACGCTCATTAAATGCATGAACTTGGTAACTTTGTTATTTTCCCCCCCTAGTTTCCTCCAGTATAAGTCAGGGATAATAACCATATCTCCCTCCATAGAGTTATGAAGATTAAATAAAACAATATATATCAACAGCAGTTGCTGGCATATAACGAGTACTCCATAAATGTCAGCTAATCAAAATTAGTCTTTCTAGGATGAACTTTTTCTTCATGTTCTTCTGGGTGGCCAGAGGAGCAATACTGGCTCAAAAGAAAGGAGGGAGAATCAGAGCCAGGTGTGATAGAAATAGTCCTTTGATTCTCTGGGAGTTATGCTGGTTGCATGCATGCTAGAGTCACCGTTGAATGCCAAACCTTGCCAGAATGCCAGAATCAACCACTATACCAAATCAGCAATTAAGCCAGAAATGGGCCTGTTGTTATTGGTGTTATGCACAAGAAGTAGTGCTTTGCTCTTAGCAGACATAATCAAGAGGTGGTAGGTTTCTTCAAGCCCTCAAGAAACTCAGTAGGATGACTCTCTGTAGCATCAATTTCTCTATCTGCTGTCTGAATTCAGACCAGCACTAACACTCCTCTAACAATAATCTTCTGTCTGGCAATGGTGCCTATAATTCCCTCCTGCTTCAAACTTCACTCTATAATGTTGCCATGAGAACCTTTACAGCTCTGATAAAGTTACTTCCCTGATAAGAAAAAAGTTTCAGAGACCAGGTACAGTGGCTCACACCGATGGAAGGATTGCTTGAGCTCAGGAGTTCAACACCAGCCTGAGTGAGACCCCGTCTCCACTAAAAATAGAAAAACTAGCTAGAGGTAGTGGCACATGTCTGTAGTCCCAACTATTCGGGAGGCTGAAGCAAGACGATTGCTCGAATCTAGGAATTTTAAGTTGCTGTGAGCTATGATGTCACAGTACTCTACACAAGGCAACAGAGTGAGATTCTGTCTAAAAAACAAAAATTATTTTTAGGGACTCAAAACTAACTAGAGTCTTAGGATAACACACCGGCGTACGGCATTTGAGAGTTTTTTGAATCTGTTCTCAACCTTCCTTTTCACTGTCTTCAGGGTATGAAGTTATTGTTGGTCAGTAAACTGGAGATCTAACCACCCTCATTATTTGGAGACAGTATGCTATCTCAGGGCACATTACCTATTTTGATTTCCTTCATATGATTCCATTACACAGCTCTGAATGGCAAAATAAGACAAGTGTTATTCTGTAAATGCCTCTTGCCTTGCCTATAATCCCATCTAAATTGAAAATATCATTAAGTTGAAAATGCATTTAATACATCTAACCTATCAAACATCACAGCTTAGTCTTGCCTACGTTAAATGTGCTAAGAACACTTGAGTTAGCCTACATTTGGACAGAGTCATCTGGGAACACAGTACATTGTAAAGCACTAGTCCCCAAACTTTTTGGCACCAGGGACTGGTTTCATGGAAGACAACTTTTCCATGGACTGGGGTGGGGGTTTGGGGAAGATTCAGGTGCTTTACATTAACTCTGCACCTTATGTCTATTATTATTACATTGCAGTATATAATGAAATAATTATGCAACTCACCACCATGCAGAATCACTGGGAGTCCTGAGCTCATTTTGTGCAACTAGACTGTTGTATCTGGGGGTGATGGGAGACAGTGACATTCGAAGTATGTTGCTGCTGTAGAGCCTGCCACCAGATACAGCTTAATTGTCACTTGCCATTCACTATAGGTTATAGGAGTCTGTAAGCAGTTGATCTATACGGATGGTCTCTGTGCAGTCAAACTTCCATGCTAATGATAATCTGGACTTGCAGCCGCTCCCCGGCGGCAGCATCACAGCCTCAGCTCCTCCTCAGGTCGTCAGGCCTCAGATTCTCATCAGGAGAGTGCAACCTCGATCTTGCATGCACAGTCTCCTGAAGGCTCTGCTCCTATGAGAGTCTGACGTCACTGCTGGTGTGACAGGAGGCGGGGCTCAGGGGGTGGTGCAGGTGATGGAGAAGCAGCTACACACAGAGGGAACTCCGCTGGCTCGTCTGCCCACGGCTCACCTCCTGCAGTGCGGCCTGCTTCTTAGCAGGCTACAGGGTCAGTACTGGGACCCTGGCCCAGGGCCTGGGGGCTGCAGCTGTGGAGGGTTCCGTGGCCGACTGGGAGCTGCGTCTTGCTGCTGCCCGGCATGGAGGGCGAGTAGTGTCCCACATCTCACCAGCCTGGGACAAGAGGAAAAGATCAAAGCTCAAGATTCAAAGTAGGGTTTCTGCTGAACATGAATTGCTCATGCACTATGAAGTTGAAAAATCTGAAACCGAACCATCCTAAGTTGTGACGGTCTGGGCTTTATAGATCAGGAAACTCAGGCCCAGAAGAGTAAATCATTTGCCCAGGGTCTGACGGTAACTTGGCCAGAATGTTCCGTCTGCTCATTCTCTGCCTTCCACACGGGCTGGGGCGCATCCACGCATCTCCATCTCACTGTCCATGAGCTGCTGTTCTCTGGGGAGCAAACTTTGTGCCATCGGAAGGCTTAACACCAGATCCTGGGGCTAAGTCTGCTCAGATGTGTTTTATTTGGTGTCCTTAAAAAATCAGATTTCATATAAGATTCTGAATTTCTGGCTTTTCATGAAAGATCTGGAAGTCTGGCAAGAGTATGCCCACATTCCCGCATAAGCGGCATTGGCCGTGGCTGAGCAGAGACCGACCCTTCTGGCCAGGCGCGGGGCTCGACTTCCCAGCTGCTGCCACTTCCGGATGCTGCTGCCTGTGCCTTTTCACTCGTTTATGGCACTGTCGGGCCCCAGGAGGCCTCCGAGTTTGCAAACCTCGGTTTAAAGAAAGAGAACAATATATCTACCTGTATTCTAAAGATAAGATAAAACATTTTAATTGAAGAAATAAAATGTGATAATTATATTTGAAGAAAGTTTTCTTTTTCAAAAAAATAAGATTAGAGTTTCTCAGGAGAGGCTTGGTATTGTTTTGGTTTGATTTCTCATTTTTGACAACAGAGCAGTTTGACCCAGAACCCTTGGTGACAGTCCTTTTAGATGGAAATCTTTGCAGGGCCTTTTAATTAGGAATTGACAGGGTGATTAACTTATAATTCACCAAAATAAATGTGGGAAAGAGAAGTACAGGTCAATTTCTAGCTGTGTTAAACTGTAAGGACAGCGCCACCGGCAAGTGATTGCTTCCTTTTAACAGTTTTTCTAATTTTTCTTAATTGGATCCTTTGTTTTCTAATTGGATGGAGAGAACCATCATATGGCTTTCAATTATTAGCTGTGGCATGGTGATCCTGTCGTATGGCACACGGTAAGGAAAGGCAGACTCTCAGCATATGACATGGAATACGTACCATCTCCAAGAAGCTTTTTGTGCCAGTAAGAAAGAGGAGTGACGCCCATGTCCTGGTAGGTAAAGCTGTGCAGGAATGGGCAATAATAACTAGCCGGATGTCTGGGGCCACTTGAGGGATAAATTTGTCTTTTTAAAAAAATCTGGCCCTCTATGGGGTCAGGCTATGCATTTATTTTAAGACAAACAGAATAAGAGAAGATTCTTGACATGACTGCAAATAATTTTTATTTTATGAAGACTGAAAAGTGAATTTTATATGTCTTTCAGCTTAAAAAATACATTTAAAAAATGTAGTTCATTGTTTTTGTATTTGTTCTTGTTTTGCTAATCATCCAGCAGGACTTTTTTTTTCATTAAAGGAGTTGCAACAGGGAAGTAAGGTTTTAGGATTTTTCTGCAGTGAATTCATTGCCTAAGATATCCTCAGCCTGTCTTCATTTTGAATCCCCAGATTGCATGTCACCTCCGTTTAAATTTTGAAAAATGAAAAAGGAAAAGAAATGAAGTGAGAAGAAAGAGGATAAAGAACATCTATAACTGATACTTGGTTGCAAAAAAGTAACCAGTACTTACAGTACATGATAAGAATCCAGTTACTTATAAGAACCTCAGGTTTAACCACTGTGATCTGTATTCAATCAATACTTAAAAATAAATCTTAATCTACAATTTTCCTATTTTCTTCCTTAACGTGGTATTATACAAGGCGTGGGAGTGGAGTTTTGCCTCTGCGCATAAGCAGGTGCGCCTCCTGGCACATGCGCCTCTGGAGAATGCAATCCTCCACTAGCTACTGTGGAATCGACTCAGTAGTTGATTTTGAATAGACCTTGTTTCCAGGTAGTTGACTTTTTCAACACATATAAGAAGTTTGATAACTGCCATTTCATTTGTTTTTCTCGTGCTTTTTGGTTTGTAGAAAATCAAGTTCTGAACTTCCCTTTATTTGAACCCAGATATAGATTTCTATCATCTCGTCCTCTGCACACCAGACCCCATTACAAATGGGGAGCTTCCCAGAAATTCCACCAGTTTTTGACAAAAATAGAGGTATTTCCACAGCAAAGCCAACTCACAGTTACCAGGTTTGGCTGCCCCAAGTGCCTCCACTCCAGACAACTGCTGCAACCCAGAACCCGTCAAATAGTACGAGCTCGTGTGGACAGATGAAAAACCCATTAGGAAGTACGGCCAACTCTGTGTTCCCATGTTTCCAGGAAAGAAACCACATTTAGTGTAAGAGCAGCGCAAAATCACTAGGGTCAGCAGCCTTTAAATCAACTGAATGTCTAACCTCTTTCAAGACAGCACACAAATAGAACCCTTCTGGTTAGCTAAAGATGCGCCTTGCAGAATAGCACATGGGTTAGGGCTGGACCAAAACCCAAGCCCACCAACCACATCATGTACTTTTCCTTAGCTCTAATTTTTCTCAACTGGAAAAGTGTTAAACAAACAACTGACATACAAGAATTACAAAGTAACTTATAAGCAAAATATGATTATTCCTCAATAAAGGAGAAAGTACAATCGTAAGGTTTAAAAGCCATTTGTCAGGAATAACTAGTCAGACTTTTTCTAAATTAACTCGGCAGTTTATTTTTGTGTGGCAGCAAAATGTACCTACCTTCTTGGATCACAATGACAGGAAGGACAGCACCTCTGAGGCAGGGACATTCTCCCCACTGCCTTGCGGCTCCTGGGCCACTCCTGCCCCCTGCCGGCTGGGCTAGTGCACTCCCGCTGAAGGAGGAGAGACAAACAGTATGCAGGGAAGTAGCCTCTGTTGCTGGGTTTTCTTTTTTTGTGCGTATTTTAGGATCGTTTTGGCCACTATGTTTCCACCAAAGCTTGGAAACTATTTGGTTTATCCACAAATTAGGATCATTCAGCTCTTCTCAAATTTACTTTGAGGGTGATCTGAAGGAAGCTGAAATATTTAACCAAAAATTTGCTTAATTGAGCCGAGCATGGTGGCTCACGCCTGTAATCCCAGCTCTCTGGGAGGTTGAGGTGGATAAATTGCCTGAGCTCAGGAGTTCGATACCAGCGTGAGCAAGAGTGAGACCCTGTCTCTACTAAAAATAGAAAAATTAGCCAGGTGTGGTGGTGCACGCCTATAGTCCCAGCTACTTGAGAGGCTGAGGTAAAACGATCACTTGAGCACAACAGCTTGAGGTTGCTGTGAGCTGTGACGTCACAGCACTCTACCGAGGGTGACAGAGTGAAACTCTGTCTTAAAAAAAAGAAAAAACCAAACCAAATTTGCTTAATTGTATACATGGGGATGTGTGAGAGGTGTAAGTTCACCACTTACAGACCTAGACGGAGACCCCACTCTGGGGAGGACATCCGCTCTTCAGAGAAGTCTACACATGCTTTCCCACACCCAAAGCAGCTCACCCAGAAGGGACCACACATTAATCCGCTCTGCCCTTTTTTCTCATTATTATTCATGTCAAAATTTTGAAACTCTGAGGCAAGGACATTTTCAAATTTGCCTGTGGGTAAATTGCCTAGTGGTTTTTGGAGTACACACAGCAGTGAAAACATATGCGTGCATCCAGAGGGGAGGGAATTGGTGTTGGGGAATGAAGATGTCACAGGAGAAAATGTGGCTGACTGGGGACCACTTCTGCAGGCCTTTGAGGAGTGTGTCTGAAGCTGTGCCCTCCCCCGTAGGAGCTGCCCAGGATGCAGCAGCAGCCTACCTGGTCTCCGGCAGTGCTGGGGTCTGTGCTGGTGGGAGGGCTGCAGCCCAGAAGATCATCGCCCCAGGAGGAGCACGGGGGTCTTGTCCCGGGGCCTGCAGCCGGGAAGCCCACTCTGGGGGTCAGAGGTCAGACTTTTTATCCAACGATCAAATGCTTAGAAGTGACGTAAACTCCTAAACTCCTTTTAGATAAAAATAGATCCAATAATTCCAAAAAGGGATAATAGCCTCCTCTTCTCTCACAACTACTAAAGAACGTGTCATTTTACGAAGGAGGTTTTGAACTTTGTTCCCTACTATCCCAGTTCCTCGATTCTTCATGTTATATACCACAAAGTGCATGTCATGTGTGTTTCTCTTCTCATAGTCTCACACTGATAGTCTCGTATCAACATTTTGAAAAAACTACTAAATACGATGTTTCTGTTTTTGCCACCTTAATAAAGGATGAACTTCTGTCCAGATATGGGACATAACTGCATCAGTATATACAACCTGATCCTCTCACCTTTTTCTTATCTCTGAACTAAAACTTTGCTGGCACAGAGTAGGGTTGCCCACTGTTTCCTAAACACCAAACTTACTCCCCCATCTGTGCTATCCTGCCCTTTCTCCAGGGTTCCCCCACCTCTGTCCCCACATAGCTCTCCACTTTCTTCAAAGTTGTTCTTCCCCTGGGGACCTGAAACTTCCTTTGACATAGAGGTCCACACTCAACTTTGCAAGTTGTCTGGGATTACTCTCTCTGGCATAGCAAGTTGAAACCTATAAAATTGACTACGTTGAACTATTTTGAACCTACAAAAAGAGCAGTCACAGATGTTTCAATTTAATACATGCATTATCTTACCCCCCAAACAAATTCTCTTTGTATTCCTAGTATCTGCAGAGTTCCTTACATGGTGTAGGTGTTTTCTACTAAAAAAAAAAAAAAAAAAAAAAAAGACCTGGCTATTCTTAAATTGGTAAAATAGTAGATAAACTTCCATTTTAATCTGAAGATGATCCTAATCCACTAATACATTCACTATGGATGAGTTGGGATGACTCTATAAAAATATTCTAAAACTTTAAAATATGGTGCCTGTGGCTCAAAGGAGTAGGGCGCCAGCCCCATATGCCAGAGGTGGCGGGTTCAAACCTAGCCCCGGCCCAAAAAAAGGAAAAAGAATATGATAAAACTTTAAAATAAGAATGTAAATATAAAATGTATCTATAAAACTTTAAGGTACTCGAAGTTATGACTTTAGGCACTGAATTATAAATATTATAGGCTTCTAATAAATTCCAAATATTGAAAAGGTCATTCGTAGAATTTTTATCAGTAAATTCTACATTCACTAAAACATATTTCATATTTATTATATAATTAATGATACCACTCACTTAGGAAAGAACATCAAAATATTACATTTTTGAATACATTATATAGATTCATCCATCCGTTTCCTTATTGTGGCCTTAATTCTCTACATAATTACATTAATTACCATTAGATAACTGAAACTGGATTGGAAAAAATCTAGTGAGAAAGTATACATATTTTTAAAGCTAAGAGACTTATAAGGTATTTGATTATGAAGTGCAGGGCCTTATGGCTTTCCAGATAAAAACCTCTAAAACAGCATGTTGACTGTTGAACTGAATTCAGGATCCCAAGGGCAGAATGCAAGAACAACAGTGCTGAAACACAGAGCTGGGCAGCCTATTACTCTGAGGACATCCACGTTGGTAGGATCAGAACTGCATAAAGAAACCCATCAGTATTTCATCAACTTCTTGGCCTAGTCCTGTGCAGATGGATCAGAGAAATCCAGATTTCTTTTTCAGTGATTCTACTTCTTACAGCCACGTTTTCCTCAGCTGAGGAGTCATGAATTTAGGACTTGACCCCAGATGCATCTGTGATATTTTATAATGAGCCTTTCATTCATGTGATTTCAGAACACCCAAAAGACTTCAGGAAGCCATGTAAAGATCTATTTTAGGGAGAAAAACTAGAATGAGCTTCATATTAGTTGGACTTCATGAAACCATGTAAAGATCTATTTTAGAGGGCAAAACTAGAATAAGCTTCATATTAGTTGATTCAGACTTGCCACTTAGGAGCAACTAAAAGAAACTCTAACAGTGGTTCCTATTTCTTTCTGATCTTGAGATTTACATGAACTGCTGAGATCTACTTGCTGAATACAGGCTATTTTAATGCCAGAAACACAGGAATAGGTCGAATTTCTTTCACTGATGGTAGGAAGCCCACCTCAACCCCCAAGTTCTTTCCGTGTCTTGAGATAGCATTACGGGACATTTTAAAATATGAGACTTGTTTTCAAAGATCTTCTTCCTTTATGGTCCCAAAAACACAGTCATCTTTAGCCATCTTAATCTTGCTTGTTCTTGGTAGAAAACTAGAATAGTCTTTCTGCTGCAAAGTAAACAGAGGTTGGAAATGTAAATGAGAGGAAATAATTTCCACAACAGTAACAACAATAAAACAATTCAAGGAGGTTAAAACTCTACTAGTGACAGAAGGTCGTGTTTCTTTAAGCAATGGTTATTTTAGATGGTTTGTTCCTGTGGAAACTTGATTTAGGGGTAGGTGTGGGCACACCTGTTAGGGCGAGGAGGGCACCCCCTGCTGGTTTGCTGAGGTAGACACGTCAGTCTCTCTGGACCCTGGAATGTCACACCGGTTGCATTTAACTCTCTCTGTCTTGTACTTTTCTCCTCCCTTAAAGACTTTCAATTTGTAACTTTGTCAAAGTCTTTGGTATACACCCCATGCAAATACAAACTTTCAAGAAGAATTATACTTATTTTAAAGCATTTTAAGACGTCATGGCTACCCCAAACCTTTAGTGAGCAGTCTGTCTTCAATATTTATGAAATCTCAAAGACAGGGACATAGAGTAGAGAGTGAAAAGAAAAGAAAAAATGTGGGGACCTTGATGGGCAGATAGACCCCAAATTTTTCTCTGCAAGAGATTTGTCTTAGTAGATAGGCCCCGTCACAGAGTGGTTCAAGGAACAAACAAATGTTGTTGTAAACAACAAATAAAGACTGCTTGGGTTTGAATACCTCTTCTGCTATCTTACTGGCTGTGTGACTTTGGGCAAGTTACTTAACCTTTCTGTGTTTCAGTTCCCTACCCTATAAAGGATAAAAATAATACGTAGGTTGTTATGGGGATTAAATGAATTATATATGGAAAGTAATTATAACAGTGCCTGGTTCAGGATGGGCTCTAAGTGAAGGGTTGCTAAATAAATTGATATTTAATATAGTTGGACACCAGGTCCCCTTCTGACATGGTGGTCCTGTTCAGAGCATGAGGTGGTTGTGTGTCTGTTTTAGAGTCCCTGCTCACCCGAGAGGGCAACTGACTCGTTCTCTGTTGCGCTGTGTGTTGTGTTGTCTGTTGTTCTAACACAGTGGCTCTCAAACTCGAAAATACATCACACTCATCCTGAGGGCTCGGTTAGACAGGGATTTCCAGATCCCTCTGATCCAGTAGGTTTTGGGGCCTGAGAACCTGAATTTCTTTTTTCATTGTCTTTTGGTGGTGTTGCTTTTCAGACCTACTTTCCAGTAAGTGGTGCTGACACTGCTGGTCCAGGGACCACACATTAAGAACCACTATTTCAGGATAACGGTTCCAATCCTGAGCATATATTAGAACCACTTAGGCAGCCTTTAAAACTTCGATTACCCAGGCCCCTCAGACCAATTAAGTCAATCTCTGAGGGTACACCCAGCCAGCAGGTTTTAGAGCTCCCCAGGTGAATCCAATGTGCAGCCCCGGCTGAGAATCACAGCTCTGCTGCTGTACACTGCTAATATGGATGAGTTTAAGTGATGAAGCAATTACCATATGCGTAAAGAAATTGAAGCATGGGGCAGAGTGCCTCTCTGGGGTGCTTGTTGTGAATGCTGATATTTCCCAAGCCTCCACCCCAGATCTACTATGTCAACTTTAGGGGATGAGGCCCAGGATCTGTCTCTCCAGAAGCACCTCAGTAGTCTCTAGTGCACACTTAGCTTTTTGATCTGCCTAAAGACACAGTAAGTGTGTCTCCCATCTCTGACCTAACCAGTCAGAAATGCTGTTAATATGAAAGAGAAACCTTTACACTTAGTTTTTACTTGTCCCCCTGAGCTTATTCACTCAAGAAAGGACCTTTTATACTTAACATATATGTAAACACTTAGTTAATACTAAGGACCTTTGTATATACAGCAGACATTGTGACAGGTGCTGAATCAATGACAAATCCCATTCAAATGCTACTTAGACATGAACTTTATTTAATTCTACACTAGGACTTGGCCATAGAAAGGAAGAGTTAGCAAGGTAGTTAAGGGGTCAGTTCTGTGGTCAGACTACCTGCTTCCTTCCACTGTTGATTACTGTGCAACTTTGGGCAAGTCACTCCACTTTTCTGTGCCCTAGTTTCCTCAACGTATAGGATTATGGAGGAATGTGTTAATTCACATAAAAGTACTTGGAACAGTGCGTGGCAAAAATAAGGGCACATAAAATATTGTCTGCTGTGATTTTTTTCTATTATTAACTGTAAGCAGATCTAAATGCTCAAAAAAGTATCTCATAAACTTAAAAGTTGTTTTGTACAGAACACACTGCAGGAAACCTTTGAAGCTAAAATACAGTATACTAAAATATACTAACTTGAAAGAGACTTTTTCCTCCAAAATGCATGAGGTGTAGAAGAAAATCACCAATGAGTTTTGTTCCTCTTGGATATTTTCTATGTAAAAACTGTCTTATCCCTGCTGGGGGCTACAACAAAAAGCTATACTTTATGTCAGCCCTCCGATTGGCCCCACCTACAGAGAAGAACTTCTGAGAAACAGAGTTCTGGCTTATTCCTGGAAGTGGAAAGACTCTGGTTAAAGGGCAAAAAAGAACAGATTTACCAAAATTACAATGTATTGATTACATAATTTTACTCACAGACCTGGCTTTGCTGAATGTTGTTCCTTTTGCCTTGTTCCGGGACTTCAATCTGCTAAATAGATTAGTAAAATGTCAGTCAGCACCGCCCAGAGAAGCAAGCAACAAATAACCTATTTAACTAGCACATTTCCCCTTCCACCATAATCCTCTTAATGGTTCCAAAGGCCGCCAGTCAGCAGGTATTCCGACCTGTCATCTGTGCCTTTTTCCTTCACTCGCCAGAGTCTAAATGTTACAGAAATGGCATCCCCAAAAGTTAAACGATCTTTGACGTTTAACATTAGTGGCTGCCTACGGATTTTGTGATTTAAGAACGCTTTTAAAATAACTTCACATGAGATGAAATGTACTTCTAAATTCTGAAATAATCCACGGATCTCCAATCCACATGCTGAATCAAAGCCAAATGGGACTTTGGTTAATCAAAAGGCACCATTAATCAAATGAAGAATCAAAGTGAAGTTTAAGACACTTGAATATACTTTATGTACATAAGGTGAACTTAATATACCAGTCACAGTCCCAGCAGGAAACAGATGGTGCATTCCCGGGGTAAGTGGGGAGAATTTTAGAAAGGAATTATTTAACTATTGAATGGAGGTGTGGACAGGATTAAAGCAAATCCATGAAGGGACGTTGGGGCCCCCAAGGGCTGGCAATGACGAGGGTTGAGGGACAATTTCTTACCACCTCTAGGCCTGCAGGGGCAAGGGACCAGCTGTTACAGGAACCTGAGAGCAGCTGTGGCTGTAAGGAGGCGAGGTTGTCTGACAGGAGCAGCAGCCTCCAGGGGAGGGACACGTCAACCACAGCAGGGCTGCAGGTGGAGAAATCCAGACCCCAGCTCCCTTCTCCTCACCCTCCAACCTTCTGCTGGGCTTCCCAAGGAGTCACCTTCTACACAGCAAGGTCACAGAGCAAGGTGGGGAGTGAATCTGGAGGGACACCTCTAGTAAATGTGACCTAGCCAGGGCTTGGGGAAAGAGTTTTAGAATTTTCTAAAAGAAAGAAAAGAACTATTAAACAACCATGCAGTTTGTGCGTCCCTCAAACAGGGCACAGTGTTTAGACCGCGACAATTACAAACGTCTCTGTACTACTCGCCTTTCCCGGCAACAAATAAGCTCCGAGACAGAGCTAAATGTAATCCTAACCAGTATACTTTATTTTAAAATAAAACATCACTTTTTTTTTTTTTGTTTTTGTAGAGACAGAGTCATCTCACTTTATCGCCCTCCGGAGAGTGCCGTGGCATCACACAGCTCACGGCAACCTCCAGCTCTTGGGCTTAGGCCATTCTCTTGCCTCAGCCTCCTGAGCAGCTGGGAATACAGGCGCCTGCCACAATGCCCAGCTATTTTTTTGTTGCAATTTGGCCAGGGCCAGGTCCGAACCCACCACCCTCGGTATATGGGGCTGGCGCCCTACCCACTGAACCACAGGCGCTGCCCTAAAACATCACTTTTATAATTCTGCTCTAGTTAAAAGTAGCAAATATTAACAAAATTGATTCAAGCTTCCGTGCAGAGGCAAAACTTAAAGAAAAATATGTTTATTATTATTATTATTTTTCTTCTAGTATATGGTTAATAATTGCACTTAAGAATTTAACGTGATATTTTTGTCATGGTTGTATGTTTTCATTATTCTTTAGTACATTTGTTTGACTCAAATTTTATGTGATTTTTTTTTTTTTTTTTTTTTTTTTTTGTTTGAGACAGAGCCTCAAGCTGTCACCCTGGATAGAATGCTGTGGCATCACAGCTCACAGCAACCTCCAATTCCTGGGCTCAAGTGAATCTCCTGCCTCCGCCTCCCAAGTAGCTGGGACTACAGGCGCCCGCCACAACGCCCAGCTATTTTTTGGTTGCAGCTGTCATTGTTGTTCAGTGGGCCCAGGCTGGATTCAAACCCACCAGCTCAGGTGTACGTGGCTGGCGCCTTAGCCCGTTGAGCCACAGGCGCCGAGCCGACTCAAATTTTAATGATTTCTTCATAAACAATTTAAGTCTTAACTTTCAAAACATTGCCTAAAGCTAATGAAGCTAATTAACCTTATGTTAGCAATAAATTTCTCTTTCCCTCATTCCATCTTCTTAGAAGAAAACCAGTGTGATTTAATGTGCGTCTACAGACCATCTGCTTCATTTATGGGGCTCATTTGAGTTATAGCTTCCTCAATTTCTCCCCCCTGCTTCAGATTCTTCAAGATCATCAAAATCTTGAACTCAAGGTTTGCCTTGCGAAATAGAGATCTTTGTGTCCTAGCCCATGCAAGTCTTCCACAGGTGCTGTGTGTTAGTTCTGGCTTTGTGTGTTTTCCCCGAAATAGGGAACTGTCATGGTCGTACATTTATATAGTTATGTTAAGCCACAAAATGACTTTAGACTACTATACTTTGTGAGAGGCCTAGCACTCGGTGTGAGTTCAAACAGCTAAACTGTCTCACTCCTTTACATTCTTGGGTTCCATTCTACTCACAGCTTTAGAGATGGCATTCCAGATTAAAATGTAGACTATCCCTTCAACATCCTCCTGACAACTCTATTTTCAAGAAGACAGGTCTGAATTTTTCTTTCTGAGAACCAAAATGAGTAAAAAAAAAAAAAAAGAAAATAGTTTTTGGAAATAAAACTTGTTGAATATTTGGATAAAGCAATACAAGAGTACTGACTAATATGCTGATTTTGCTATCCGTGAAAGATAAATCATGGTTCTCAATTCATGTACAAATCTAAAGAATGCAATGCTGTGGCTTTTCTTGAAAACTTTAAATAGATTACTACCTTCCTTTTTCTAACTACTTAGCTATTCATCCCTCAAGTATTTCCTGTAACAAGCAGCTTACAGTTTATTTATCCACATTTAAGAGCACTGCTCCCTTTTAATGAGACCACTTCAGTTAATTATTTTTCTCTGTCTTCTTTTTATATAGATACAATAATCAGAACCTAAGAGGGCCCATCCTGCCTAAGAGGTTGGATTTTGCCATTTTTTTTAAAAGAGTCTCCTTGATTCCTTTATTGCTTTGATTTACTACTCTCTAGTACATTTTGAATTATGCCATTACTAAGAGGCAGGAAATTTATTTTCCCTGGAAAAATATTTTCAGTTCTAGAAAAAAGAGAAATAAGTATAAAATGCAATTATTTTCTTAGGAAAAATCTGTAAAGTCAAGTAAAAGACTCTTGTTAACTAAAGATGCCACCCATCCTTTTACACAAGAATAAATTTAAATAAAAACATTAGGGAAGTTTCCAAATGTTTTCCACTGTATTTTTAAAGATCAGTGTAATAGTCTCCAAAAAAATTAAGTTTACAAATGTCAACCAGGCATTAGCATTTGCAATCATTTTAAAAGATCAAATTATACTGTCTTGGGTGGTGCCAGTGGCTCAAGGAGTCGGGTGCTGGCCCCATATACGGGAGGTGGCAGGTTCAAGCCCGGCCCTGGCCAAAAACTGCAAAACAAACAAACAAACAAAAAAATTATACTGTCTTATTTGGGACATTCTTATATCATCATGATGACAGGCAATTAAAAAGATCAAAATCTGAGCAATTTTTTTTTTTTACAGCCTGCCCACCAACGCTTTCAATGAGCCACCAGGCCTTTACTGAATATGCGGCCTAGAAAATAAAGTTTAATTTTACATTGAAAAAAAATCATAGCTTTGATAGTTTCTTTGACTCAATGGCTTTCTCCAACTACTAAAGGCATTTTCATTTGGCACAATGGAAAGATCAAGAGGCTGTGAACTCTCTCTAGAGACAAACTCGAGACATTATTTATGATCATCTCCACTGTGCTAAAGATCCCTGCAAGCTGGGTACAGTGGCTCACGCCTGTAATCCTAGCACTTTGGGAGGCCGAGGTGGGTGGATTGCTTAAACTCAGGGGTTTCAGACCAGCCTGAGCCAGAGTGAGACTCCGTCTCTAAAAAAAGAATAGCCAGGCATCATGGCAGGCACCTGTAGTCCCAGCTACTTGGGAGGTTGAGGCAAAAGGATTGCTTGAAGTCAAGACTTTGAGGTTGCTGTGAGCTATGATGCCATGGCACCCTACCCAGGGTAACAAAGTGAGACTCTGTTTCAAAAAAAAAAAAGAAAAGAAAAAAGAAAAAGATTCCTCAAGATCCTGACTTTATGATGTAGTTTTAAAGATAAACCCAAAAGCCTCCATGTGGATGAAGGAAGAAATAAAATGATGCAAAGTAGATGGCAAAGAGTTGTCTGTAATCCAAAGACAACTTCTCATTGGAAAAATGGTTTGAATTCTAAAGCCAGCCTTCCTTACACACTGCCATTCTGAGCTCTGAGCTACCAAAGGAAGAGGAGCTCCCTTCTGTGTGGTTTGGACATATCTGCTGGCCCAGGGAATTCATGAGTGTAGTTTGGTCACCAAGTGTCAGATGATGGTGGAAACTTAAAGTGAAAAATATACCCAGCCAAGAGCACTTACCATTTCTGGATTCTCTGCAGCTAGTTTTACCATCTTTTCTGAGACCATCTTTTTCAAGCAGCTACTCAGCAAAAAAGCCTAATAAAGCCAGAAATAAAGAACTCTCTCAACTATAGAAATCCTCATTCTCTTTCTTACCTCCTTATAAAACAAAGCATAGTTTGAGCTCTGCCCTCCAATAGAATGCTTTCTAGAATTTAGTTTGCATAGGATGCAATTAGCAAGTAATCATAAATTTTCTCAATTACACATGTATAGGTACAGTAAATTTTAAAAAGTCAAATTTAAAATGCCCAGGATCTCATTACTAATCTTTTTCCTCTTAAAACTCCCCCCTTGCATCCCATGTTTTCTAGTATTTTAAAAACAGATCACATTTTTGAGCAAAAAACAAAACTTATTTATTATAATCAAATAAACTGATGATGATCAATCTTATATTTAGTTCTATACACATTTAAACCTATTATTAGGCATAAATAGTAACCTGTTTAAAAAAACATATTAGCAGCTTATTGCTTTCACTGAACTAAAAAAAAAAAAAATCAGCTGTTTTTCTTCCCTTTCTCAGTATCTTTAATCCCTTTTTCAAGACTGCTGGTTGCCTCCAGTGTCATCTGTGGCTTAATCGTGATTGGTGGTGGTACCAAGACACAAATAGTTACACATCTTGTACACAAAGGCTGGGTGTCCTTGCTCCAGGCTCTTCACTCCAACTTCAAATTTAAGGTTCTCTATGATTTTCCCACTTGCTCCTTTCCCATTAATCCTTTGTCTCATCCTGCTCTTAATTCTGAACAGTTTTCTCCTTTGGTCCTATTAAAGTTTAAGACTTAAAGCTGAGGCTGCAGAATCCCAGCACAGGGCTGTGTTCAGGGATGGTCACTGCACTGAAGTATCCACTGGAAAGGAGGAAGAAGAGAGAGAGAAAACCCAGCTAGAAAGTAGCCCACGTAGAAAGCTCTTGCAGGGAAGGACACAGAAAAGCAGAATTCGAGGGAGAAAGCGCTACATACAGATCTCAACATCTTGCGGGGGTATGAAGCATGATAGAAATTATTATTATTTTTTTATTGAGGGTACAAGAAACCAGGTTACACTGATTGCATTTGTTAGGTAAAGTCCCTCTTACAATCGTGTTTTGCCCCCCAAAAGGTGTGGCACACATCAAGACCCCACACCCCTTGCTCCTTCTCTCTCTCCGCTCTTCCTTTCCCCACCCCTCCCTCAGATAGAAATTAATTTTATGTAGGGGGAAAGGAGGGAAGAAAGACAAAAGGGTTGCCACCAATAATGGAAAGAGTAACAGATACAGAGTTTATACATAAATTTTGACTTCCTGGCTTTGCTAAGAACTAGCCCTATTTGTCTGTGCATATATGTAACGTACATGAAACTAGAGAATGAAATAGTTAAACAACAAAACCCTGAGCTAATGTAGCCAGGAAGGATGTTTAATGGTACTAAACAAGATGCAGTCCAATTCCATATTCCCACAAAGTACTCAAGTATGGAGGCCGGAACTCTGCTATAAACCAGGTTAAGTTATGAAATACAAAGGGACTGAGCTTTTGTGTAAAGGGCCTATAAAGGTTTTGGGCCCCAAACCTTATTTGTGCTTGCAAGGCATACAAGTCACATCTCTGCCTTTTGCAAAAGTAGCCCTTGGGTACACGTCAATAAAACTCACACTCCAAAGGAAATAAGACTTTATTAGGAATCTTTTGAAGGAATGTTTATGGTACTTCTTTATAGTGGCTTAAACTCATTTGCTACTGAATAGATTAAAAAACCATAATAAAATTTAACTGCACTTAGATGGCGGGGGGGGGTGGTCTGGGGAAGGGGTGTTTCCACCAAATCTTTCTGTGTCTGTCCAAGTGACTGTAAATCTTGCCTCAGCAAACCAAGCTACCATTCCCTAAGGATGTTTCACATTTGAAGAGAATCTAAGGACTCATTTCTTTAACCCAGGATTTTGGTTTAGTGCTTTGTGTTTTCCAGAAGACTTTCATATCATGACCACAACTGCACTAGAAGTAGAGTGTTGAAAGAGGGTGTTGATTACCAGAAACCAGAAGGCTCCATGGAATTTAGCATGATCACCAGGGACTCAAAGTTTATTTTAATATTTTGATTTCATCTTAGAACATCTGTAGTTTTGATTCCAATTTGAAATAGCTTAATTCAGTAAACAGAGTTTTTCAATTGGATTTGGTGTTTAGAAAATTAGGGTTTTTTTAATTTATAAGTCTATAGCAGACATGGATAGTTGGCTACCCAATAGCCATTGCCCCTTCTTGTCTTCTAAGAGATGTTGATTTTATTAGGGATGCCCCAGGTGATGGTTCATGCTTCCTCTATATAAAATGCTCAGCCCCAGGTGATGATTCATGCTTCCTCTAAGCCAATCATATATCCTATTTCCCTTTGCTAGTTGTTTGATTTGCAAACTCCCCTGTATTGAAGAGTGGTAATAAGAACCAGTATGGCCAATGAGACATAATAGAAAGTCTGCTGGAGGATTTCTAGGGTAAAGCTTTTGCTTTCCAGATATGTGAGATACAGATTAAGCATTCCTAGTCCAAAAGCCAGAACTTCTGGAGCAAGGACAAGTGGAAAATACTACAAATGGAGAATTCCATGCCTGACCCTGTGTGACTGGTAAAGGTCAAAATTCAGGCACACAACACGGTTTTCATTGCTGGTCTTTAGCATCTGCTATGGATATTCAGGTGATACTACTGTGCTCAGTTATCCTGAACACATAGTTTTTTCACTGTATTTATGGACCATTATGCTTTCTACTATTAACTACTTACATGTGAATAAATGTAAGAAAACTATTACTTATTGGTAGCATATAAGTTCAGAGTTGGGAATGGTGGTCAAATAATCTCAGAGCGTCCACAAGGGTGGCTGAGATAGTGACACCTTTGCTTTCTGACAGTTCAATGCATACCAACTTTATTTCTTGCATGAAGTTACTTAAAATATTACATAAAATAACCTTCTGACTAGGTATATAAGATGTATATGAAATAAATTTTGTGTTTAGCCTCAGTCCCACCTTCCAGATAACTCATTATGTATAGTCATGCACTGCTTAATGGCAGGGGTATGTTCTGAGAAATGCGTTGTTGGACAATGTTGTCATTGTGTAAACATCTTGGAGTGTAATCACACATACCTAGATGGTACAGCCTACTATACCCCTCGGCTGTAAGCCTGTGCAGCACGTTACTGGACTGTATACACGGGCGGTATAACACAACGGTAAGTATTTAGGCACCTAACCATCAAAAGTCTACAGTACAAATATGGCATTAAAATCTTATAGAACTATGGCTGCCTATGTGATCTACTGTCTTCTTAACTGTTATGAAACACAAAATCTAAAAAAATTCAAACCCCCCAAAAAATCCCAAATCTCAAACCTCTGGTCCCAAGTATTTTGGATAAGGAATATTGGACTTTTGATCAGCTTGGAAAAAGCTCTAAAGCAAAAGAAAGAATATTAGCAATCTAATCTTTACCTCCAGTGTTATTGCGGTAATTTAAAATGTGTATTGGCTAAGCCAGAAGTAAGGAATCAAATCCAGCCCACCATGTGTTTCTGTAAATAAAGCTTTACTGGAACGCAGCCGCGGGGCATCATGTGCTGTCTTTGGCTGCTTCCAACAGAGTAATTGCAATAGGGATCACATGGACCTCAAATCCACATAGTCCTTTAAGAAAAGTTTACAGACACCTGGTCTAAGCCACTATTGGTTGAATCTTCTATTACTTGGTAACTAAATTCATTTCTAACTGATATGAAGGCCATGGTGACTAGCAAAATAAAACAAAATAAAAAGTCATTGCAGTCCAAAAAGAGAGTGAGTGGCACACTCCAGTGCCCTGCTCTAGTTGGGTTAGGGTAATGTGCTTTGTCCACCCAGCAAGCAAGACAACATTTCAGCACAGAAGGTTTTCATGCTCTGCCCTGAGAACTTACCTGCTTGGTATAAATAACAAACCACTGCCAGCGACTATCCTCACTGTATTGAAATCTGAGCTCCAAGTTCTGGTTGAGAGTTCGCTGGGGCCCACCCAAATCCAACAGAGTTCCCTGCAGAGGAAAAGATATTTGATATTCAATAGAAGTTTAAGTGTCTGTTAATGTGCTGGCCAAAATATCAAAATGAACGAGACTGTCCTTATTGAAAGAAGCTATCAGTGGATTGAGGAGCCACGAAAATAATATATAAAGCACCACAGTGTGGTGTGGTGAGTGCTGGAGCAGAAACAGACACAGGTCTATGGAAGTAAACAGGAAAGGGCATCTACCCAGGATGGGAGGTTACAGGGGGCTTGCTGGAGGGGGGGCCATCCAATTTCTTGAGCAAAGTAGAAACCATCCAAGTTTGCTTTGTTTGGGGGGTGGGGTGGGAGTAAAGGTCGGAGGTGGTCCCTGGTAGAAGAAGGAGAAAACGCAAATTCACTGAGGCAGAAGGGAGCCTGGCCTGTTGGAGACACAGTGAGGGATGGAGTGTGGCGGCAACTTGGGCGCCAGGCACAGAGGGTGGTGAAAAGAGGTTAGAGAGGCAGGGTAAGACCACATCCTGAAAGCCGGCTAGGGAACTTCTGTGACTTTTGCTATACAGCATCTATCACTCTTTTCCCTAGTATGGGGTCTCAAATTCTCTTTTTTTTTTTTGAGACAGAGCCTCAAGCTGTCACCCTGGATAGAGTGCTGTGGCATCACAGCTCACAGCATCCTCCAATTCCTGGGCTCAAGCGAGTCTCTTGCCTCCGCCTCCCAAGTAGCTGGGACTACAGGCACCCGCCACAACGCCCGGCCATTTTTTGGTTGCAGCCGTCATTGTTGTTTGGCGGCCCGGGCTGGATTCGAACCCGCCAGCTCAGGAGTCAACCCTTAGCCCGTTGAGCCACAGGCGCCGAGCCCTCAAATTCTCTTGGGAAAACTATCTCTCTTCCACTGGAGGTTATCTATGTAGGACTATCAGGGAATGGTAAGTCAGAAGGCGGCATATGACATAAGGTTAGACAAGTTGGATAAGTAATTCTGTGTGTCCCTCATTTGATTTCCAGAGTAGAGACACCCAAAGAACAGGCCCCAATAAAGAGTTCCTATTTCTTATAAATCTGACCTCCTTTGGTCCCTGCCTTTCATAAGCTTTAACTTTTCCTTTGAATCTATAGGTTACTACATATTGTTCCAATAATTCCTTTTTTCTACTAGCATTGGTTTCTGTTGCTTGCCACCAAGGAACCACAACTCTTACAGGTTTTGTAAGCTAAGGATCTTTTTCCCTACAGAGGGCAACAGACATTAAGAGATTTTAGCCAGACACAGATGCATACACCTGTAATCTCAGATACTCAGGAGGTTGAGGCAGAATTCCTTGAGCCCAAGAGTTCAGCCAGCCTAGGTAACATAATAAGACTTTGCCACAACAACAACAATAACTATATATATATATATATATATATATATATATATATATATATATAGTTATTGTATTACTTCCCAGCTTTTAAGTATATGTGTGTGTATGTGTATGTGTATATATATATATATATATATATATATATATATATATATATATACACACACATACACACAGAGATAGTTAAAAGCGGTGGAGTGATAAAATATATATATATATATATATATATATATATATATATATATATATAGAGATATTGT
>CAUYRH010096308.1:0-22916 GCA_963574655.1 Perodicticus potto
AAGGTTTGTTCACTGGACTCATCTTCATCATCAGAGCCTATCTGTTCCTTTAATACAATTTTTTTGGCAATGATATTAACTGCAAGTGTGAAGGCTGATGCAACATAATATCTGCCTAGCTCAGCTATGATTCTCACTCCAGAGTCTGATGGAAAGTATTTTTCCAATGTTGAGTTGATTATACCAGTGATCTCTTCACATTTAAGCTTCACATCCTCAGATTCAGGAAAGCCGCCACCAATATCAAGTACATGCTGAAACCAACCTCAGCTCCCATGTCAAAGACACAGCGGGCATCAGAGATTGCCTGTTTGAAGGTCTCAGGATCAGTACAACCACTTCCTACGTGGAAGCTGACAGCAATGACATCAATATTTAGCTCTTTTGCCTGCTCCAAAAGAAGTCTGCTGGTTTTAAGGGTGGCACCAAATTTAACACTGAGTTGACAGACTACTTTGGAATCATCAGTGGCAATCCGCAAAACTAACTTGGCCTTTGGATGTGCTCTGGCAACTTTCATCAACTTGACTTCACTGTCAAAAGTCATCATCTGGACCCCATTATTGGCAGCGTACTTAATTAGAGACACTTGTTTACAAGGATTTGCATAGATAATCCTCTCTGGAGGCACCCCGAGACTTTGCACCAATTGTATTTCAGTCTTGCTAGCACAGTCAAATCCTGCCCCAATGGCAGTGAGGGTCTTCATAATGGCTCTACTGTCATTACATTTGACTGCAGAAAAGGGAGTGACACAAGGAAGAGCTTTTAGCCATCTTCGGTGTTTCTTCAGAACATCTCCAAGGTCTGCTACATAGAAGGTATCCTTATCATCAGAAGAGGAAACTTCATTGATTTTTTGGTCCAGAATGTCCTTGGCAGTAAAACCTTCATCAAGCAAGTGGCAGTCAAACTCTTCATTACTAATGTTCATGGATTCTTGATGTTTCTTTGAAAAACTAAGAGATGGAATTTAAAGAAATACTTCCAGCTTCTCACACAGGCAATTCTCCAGGAATTCTGAATCCCACTGCATGTGTCCTCCGAGCAACAGTGGAAACGTTCTTAGAGCATCCGGGCGCCGGAAAGCTGCCTCTGGGGCAGAGCTGGAGCCTGAGCCGCAAGAGAGCTCAGCGGCCCCTACTGCACCCGTCAGCACCTGGCTCCCACCTGCCGGAGACAGCAGCCAGAGGTTGCGCCGGAGCAGCTGGCAGAGGGGCGGAAGGGGCAGCGACTTCAGGGACTGACCTCCACATTTTCAATGTCAATAGAAAATGGGCTATGGAAAAGCTGTATGTCCTGTTTATGGAGATGAAGCTCTTTAAATCTAATTTGGAACTCCATTTGCAACTTTTCCAGTGAATCCACACATGTTTTGTTTGGGAATGCAACCAATGGTTTTTCCGCTAATAGATTTCGCAGCCCTGGGATGAGTCCGCTGCTAAACAGGACAGGCAGTGGAGGCAAAAACACTCGTCGGGCCAGATAAATGTCCTTGGCAGGCACATGTGGCCCACGGGCCGTAGTTTGAGGACCTCTGGTCTATGCTATCTAAATCTGTCCCACCATTATGTCATTGACCCTCCTGTGTCCAAGAATATGAATCCAACTAAGGAGCTTGAGCATTTGAAAATTTGGGAATCCACCACGTATTCTGACACCAATCCCCCTTAGAGACTGAGCGACTACTGTATGTTGGAAGCAGATTAGCTTGTCAGCATCCACAAAGTCACAAATGGAGAGAAATTTTGCTTCAGAAGGAATCATAACCTGAGTCTCACTCATGCTGCATTAGATGGTATTTCCATAAGATTTTATATTCATAGGCAATGGTGAAATGAGTTAATAATTTGGGGAGTGATGGCATGGAATGCCAACTATGGCTTGCACGTGAAAAGGACATGGATTTGGGAGGATGAGGGTGCGGACTGTTATACATCGAGTTGTGTTGTTGGTGGAAGTCTTAAGCCCAGGACTCAGAATGTGACCTTATCAAGAAATAGAGCCTATCTTCATCCACTATAGTCTGGGCAGTTTACAAACAACACAAATGTATTTGTCATAGTACTGGAGGCTTGATGTCCAAGATCAAGGGGCTGGCAGGTCTGGTATGTGGTGAGGTCTGGCTTTTTGGCTGTTCATTTGCTGCATCCTTCACAAGGCAGAAGGGACAAGGGAGTTTGTTCATCCCTCTTTTATAAGACTGTGAGTTCCATTCATTAGAAATTCACCCTCATGACTTAATTACCTCCTAAAGTCCCCACCTTTTAATATGCATGTCCTATCACTCTGAGGGTGGAAATTGCAATACATGAATTTGGGGTACCAACTTCAAATATCAACAAGAGCAGGGCCAATTACTTAAGTTGGGGCCATATTGGAATAGAGTGGGGCTCTCAACCAGTGTAACTCTTATTGCTATGAAAAGGTGCAATCTGGCCATACAGATGCAAAGAGAATATGGCATGTGTAGATTGGTGCTATGGAACCATAAGCCAAGCAACTAACAGAAGCTGGAAGGGCGGCCTGGTTAAGTCCTTCACTAGCACCTTTAGAGGAAGTGGGGCACTGCCAACACCTAGATCTTGGACCTAGCTCTCAAAATGTAAGAAAACAGATCACTGTAGTTTGTTATTGGTGATACTTTGTAATGGACACCTTAGCAAACTAATAGATTCAGCAGAGAAAGAACAGTCTTTGCAACTAGGTAACTTAGATGTTTACATGAAAGAAAATGAATTTGGACCCTTATTTTATAAGATATAAAAAAATACTTCAAAATGAGTCAAAAATTTAAGAGCTAAAACTATGTAACTCTTGTAAGAGAACACGGGAGAATGTCTTAATGATCTGATATTTGACAGTGATTTATTTGCTATGGCATTATTAGTATAGGCAATAAAGGGAAAAAATCAGACTTTATTATAATCTTTAAAAAAGGCCACTATCAAGACAAGTTGTTTTGTAAAAAACAACTAACAAAATGGGTGAAGACACTCAAAACTTATATATGATAAGGATTAACATCCAGAATATATAAAGAATTATTATAACTCAAAACAAACCCCAAAAGGACTACAAAAGTCTAATTCAAAGATGAGAAATAGATTTGAAAAGACATTTCTGAAAGAGATGTACAAATGGCCAGTACAAACATTAAAGATGCTGTACATAATTATTATTTAGGGAGGCTCGGCGCCTGTGGCTCAACAGGCTAAGGCGCCAGCCACGTACACCTGAGCTGGTGGGTTCGAATCTAGCCCGGGCCCGCCAAACAACAATGACGGCTGCAACCAATAAATGGCTGGGCATTGTGGTGGGTACCTCTAGTCCCAGCTACTTGGGAGGCGGAGGCAGGAGACTTGCTTGGGCCCAGGAATTAGGGGATGCTGTGAGCTGTGATGCCAAGGCACTCTACCCAGGGTGATAGCTTGAGGCTCTGTCTCAAAAAAAAAAAAAATTATTATTTAGGGAAATGCAATTAAAAATCAGAATAAAATACTATTTCACATTCTTTAATATGTTGGCATATTAAATGGAAAATAAGTGTTGGAAAGGATATGGAGAAATTGGAACCGTTCTAAATTGCTGGTGGGAATGTGAAATTATGTAGTCACTATGGAAAATAGTTTTGCAGCTCTTCCCAAAATTAAACCAAACCCACCAGGAGATATATACAGCAATTCCACTTTTAGATATATAGGCACAGGATTTAAAAGTAGGGACTTGAACAGATAATGGTATGCCAACGCTTACGGTAGCATTATTCAAATGACTAAAAGATGGAAACAACCCACGTGCCCATCAAAAGATGAACGAAAAAGCAAAATATGATGTGTGTGCCTGTACAGTATATATTTACATTAAATGGAGCCATGGAGGGGAATGAAGTTCTGATGAAGGTTACAGCTTGAAAAACCTTAAAAACAATTTGTCAAGTACAATAAGCTGGACACCAAAGAATGAAAGAAGAATAAATATTGTATGATGTCACTTGTATAAAGTACACAGGCAAATTCTAGAGACAGAAAGTATAAAATAGGTTACAGCGTTGTGGGCTGGGTAATGGGGAGTTACTGTTTGATGGCTATGGAGTTTATTTTTGGAATTGCGAAAAGGTTTGAAATGTATAGTAGAAATGATTGTTCAACATTATGGATGTGATTAATGTCAATGAAGTATACATTTAGAAGTGTTTAAATTGTTAAATTTTGTGTTGTAATATTTTCCCACAATTTAAAAAATTAATAATGTAATGTATCATAAACTTTTGAATAATATGCACTTCAATGGGTGAATTAAATGTTATGTTAATTAATTTTAATTAAATTGTTTAAAATGAGTAGGTCATATGAATAGATTTATCTCCATAAGAAAAAAATGAATGGTCAGTATGCACATTTAAAAAGATACTTAACATTATTAGGGTCATTAGGGAAATGCAAATCAAAATTACTGTGAGATATTGCTTCCAATCTACTAAAATGATTATAAGAAAAAAAGATGAATAGTAACACTTGGATAAGACATGAGAAATTAGAACTTCCCTCCATTACTGGTGAGGATATAAAATGGTATAGCTGCTTTGTGCAATAATTTGGCAATTCTCCAAAATGTTAAACATAGATTTACTATATGACCAAGAAATTCCACTGCTACAAAAATTAAAATATATATGTAGGTAATAAACTGCACATGAATATTCATAATAGCATTATTCATAACAGGCAAAAAGTGGAATCAACTCGAATGTCCATCAACTGACGAACACATAAATGAAACAAAGTACAGCCCTACAACGTATTATTATGAGTGATGAAGAACTTCCACGGGCACCATCGTGAGAACCTTGACAACATTATGTAAGTGAAATTTCAAAAATCACAAAAGACTTCAGAATGTATTATTATCTTTATAGGAAATGCCCCCAAATACACAATGTAGAGAGAATGAAAGTAGATTTGTGGATAAACGTGAGGCTGGATAGAGAGTGTCTAGTAATAGGGTAGGGGGGTTCTTTTTTGGAATGTCAAAGCTATTCTAAATTAGAACTCACTGATAATTGCACAGCTCTGTGAAAATAATAAAAGTGATTGTATTTCACGTTTTAAATGGGAGACTTTTACGATACATGGATTATACCTTAACAACCTCTTAAGAAACATAAATGTTCCTTATCAGTTATGACATTTAAAGATTAAAGAAAATGTTGCTTACATTCACTTTGTTTTTAAGGTCATAATTTGAATGTTTGAAAATGATAGTTATTAAAATTTAAGCCAATTTAAACTAATATATTTGTAAAGAAGTCCAGGAAACGCTTCTATTAATTCAATCTTTATATCTCTTTATCATAGAACACCAAGTTCAAATTCACAATTTATTCCATGTTTTCATTGGACCTTCAAAATTAACTCGTGTCCAATTCATCAACTACTTCTCCACACATAGTCTTAGGAGAATAATTTCTGCTATACTTTTAAAAGTTTTTTTACCCTGTACTTGTGTTCCTTTGATCTATAATTCATTTTCTTTTTTCTACCCTAATTTCAACACACAGCCCTCTTTATCCTTTCAGATCTAGGTAAAAACCTTTGATTGCCATGAGAAGCAACTTGACTACATTTCCATTTTCTTTCTACTCATAGTTAATTTTGAATGTTTAAGTCAGTAGGTTCATGTCCTTGGACTAGGCACCCATATTAACTATCTTAGCTTAACTGTCCTGACTATCTAAGTGCTTGTCATAAGGTTTGGCACATATTGGGTCATCAGCACACCCCTCAGTGAATAAAAGTGGATAAAAGTCAATTAGGATATTCATTTCATTGATCAGAATATGGTAGAGCTGATCATTATAGTAATAGTTAAAGGAGTTTCTTCTGTAGACAACACTGACAATTCTAAAGAAAATCAATCAAGTCATGCCTATTTTTTCTTTATATTCCCCCAATAATTAAAACAACAGAAAGAGGATAAAAAATAAACTCAGGTGACAAAATAATTAGAAATTTTAATTCCAGTATCCTTTTTATAGGTTTTAAGCCATTTAACCCTAATTAAAAATAAAAAACAAGTGGAAGGTAAGCCTGTATTACTGTATTACTGCTATTTTTCAAGATAGGTTTATTTATAAGGCTGAGACTACCTCTCTCTTTGAAGCCCTCCATCATTTGTAGTTCACTAAGGTATTCCTATGAAGGATTCAGGATGAAAGGAATTTGTCACTGAAGGCAATCTTAGACTTAATGCCTCATTCACAAAAGGGAAAGAAAAATAAGCCCTCCCATTTTTCAGCCAGTCAAGTTTTTAAATTTGTCACGAATGAAAAGCTGAACTTCCTGGGCAAGAGTGATTTATTTGTTTGTAGGGACAAAAAGGAAAAATAGTGTGAAATCTCTCAAACGACACCCATTTCAAAAAATAACAGAAACATCACTGCCTTATTGGAGTAAGGCATTGAAGTAAAAAACTCTCTTAGGTACACATACATACACTCACAATCAAACATTTAAACATACAAATGCACATATCCTGCTTTGTTGCCCGGAATACATGCTAGATGAAAATCTCTTTAAAATTTTGCAACACTTAAATCCATAATCAGTAAAGTCAGAAAAAGGTTAGTGAGGGTATTATTACCATCTCAAAACCTGTACCTTGCAGAGGTCTATAAACATAAGCATATAAACGTTGCTGTTTCTAAAAGAACTCCTAAAGCCTAGCTGATTTGTTCTGTTACTACCAGAAGCCCTCCTCTTAGTATTTAGAGAGTAGCTAGGATGCTACCAAAGGCATGGTTGACAGGTTAGCATTCAACAAGTACTTTCAAAGTTACAAATTGACTTTGCTTGTAGCCTGTATAACTTAGGGAATTATTATAGTGATAAAATGCAAAAGAAACTGATACTTAGTAAATTTTTCTAATTAAAAATTTGACAATGAATACTGTTTCCAAAAAGACAATTTGAAAATGCAAACTGAAGAACATTCTGGGAGGAAATAATGAGGTAAAATCACTAAATACTTAGATTAACAGCCTTTGATGTCAGCAGTTCCATATCTAGGTATTCATTGCATAAACACATGTGAATGAGCAAAGAAGCTTGCGACCTGGTACATGAACTCGTTGCTCTGAGATGGTGTTACTCATTCCACAAATATAAATGTGCAAGAATTAGGACATCTTTTTGCTCTTTCTAAGAACCTTTATTTTAGACTATCAAGTCTCTATTAATATTTTTTCCAATTGATGGAAAATGGTAAAATTAAGTTTTCTACCAGCCTAAAGCTGGAGGGAGCTTGAAGTCAGAATTTATGCTAGCTTAGAAAATATAAAGTCTTCTTTTGTAACTCAGGGTTTATAAATTCAGATTTCTATTCTCCATAGAGGCCACTTCTTTCCCCCTTTATATGTTGAATTTCTTTTTTAAACATTTAAAAATATTACAGAGGTACGCCTACTTTGATTACATAATTTGCTTTTGTACCTTTTAAGTCAAAGTTGTAAGTGTGCCCTTCACCTAGAAAGTGTGCAATGTACCGACTTTAGGCATGAATTTACCCATTCCCACCTCCCACCTCCCACTTAATTTCTGTTGAGTTGTATTTCCATATGTAGACTTAAGTGCTGATGACTGGTTCCAATACAGTATTGAGTACATGTGTTGTTTGTTTTTTTCATTCTTGTGATTTAGTATCTTTTATAACACACCATATTTTATTAATCCTCTCATGGATTGATGGGCATTTGGGTTGTTTCCATACTTTTTCTGTCATGAATTGTGCTGCTATAAATATTCAAATACAAGGGTCCTTGTCTTTTTTCCCTTTGGGTAAATGCCTAGGAGTGGGATTACTGAAGTGAATGGTGGGTCGCTGTTATTTCTTTGAGGTACCTCCATGCTACTCTCCATAGAGGTTGTAATAGCTTGCAGTTGGTGTTCCTTTCTCTCCACATCCATATCAGCATCTGTTTTGGGGGGACTTTTGATAAGAGTGATTCTCAATGGAGCTAGGTAATATCTCATTGTGGTTTTGATATGCATTTCCCTGATGATTAGAGATATTGAGCCTTTTCTCATGTTTTTTGGCCATTATTAGTCTATCTTCGTTTGAAAAGGTTTTCTTCGTGTTTTTTGCTCACTTTTGTTTTGTTTTGTTTTCAGTTTTTGGCCAGGGCTGAGTTTGAACCCACCACCTCTGGCATATTGGGCCAGTGCCCTACTCTTTTGAGCCACAGGCATCACCCTGCTCACTTTTAAATGTTGTTTTTTCCTTGCTGATTTGCTTGAGTTCTTTGTAGATTCTGGTTATCAGCCATTTATCAGATTTATAGCACTCAAATATCTTCTCCCATCCTGTAGGCTATTTGCTTTATTGACTGTGTCCTTGGCTATGCAGAAGATTTTCAATATGATCAGGTTCCATTTATTTATTTGGGTTGTTGCTTTGATTGCTTTGGGGGGTTTTCATAAATTTTTTGTGTAGGCTGAGAGTTTTTCCAACTATAAGAATCTAGCATCTGAAATATTATTTGTGGTTATGACTGAGTGATGTTTTTATTATTCATTTTTAATTATGTAAAATTTTCTTTAACGTATAGGCATCATATTTATAATAAAAATATGTATACATAAAAATAATTTAGAATTCTTATAGGTTCATGTCTTAGACTTAAGTTTTTTATCCTCTGTGAATTAATTTTTGAGAGTAGTAAGAGGTGGGGGTCCTGTTTCAGTATTTTACATGTGATCATCCAGTCTTCCCAGCACCATTTAGTGAATAGAGATTATTTTCCCCAGTGTATGTTTTTAATCTGCTTTGTCAAAGATCAGATGAGAATATGAGTGTGTTTTCATTATCTGCATTCTCTATTCTGATCCTTAGGTCAATATCTCCATTTTTGGGGCCAGTATCATGCTTTTTTGGTTACTATAGCCTTGTAGTAGTTTAAAGTCTGGTAAAGTGATGCTTCCCAATGCTTCTTATTATGCAAGGTTACATTGGCTACTTGGGGTCTTTTCTGGTTCCATATGAAGCACAAAACTATTTTTTCTAGATCTGTGAAAAACGTGATTGTATTTTAATGGGGATTTCACTGAATCTGTAAATCTTTCTGGGTGGTGTAGACATTTTAACATTGATTCTGCCCCTCCATGAGCATGATATGATTTTGCATCTGTTTCCATTCTCTGAGATTTCTTTCCTCAGTGTTTCATAGTTCTCCCTATAGAGGCATTTCATCTCCTTAATTAAATATATTCCTAGGTATTTTATTTTCTTGGTGCTTCTATGAAAGATATTGTCTTTTTAATTTGATTCTCAGCTTGGTTGTTGGAGTATATGAAAGTTACTGATTTGTGTACATTGATTTTATAATCTGAGACTTTGGTGCATTTATTTATCAATTCCAGGACTCTCTTGCTTACATCTTTAGGGTTTTCTAGCTATAAAGTCATATCATCAGTCAAGGACAATAGTTTTAACTCTTCTTTCTCCATTTGGATACTTTGATTTCCTTCTCTTACCTGCTTGCTCTGATGAGGACTTCTAACACTACGTTGAATAGAAGTGGTGAGGGTGGGCTATCTTGTCTTGTTCCAGTTCTAAGTGGGAATGCTTTCAATTTCTCAGCATCCAGTATTATGTTTGCTGTGGGTTTATGAAATTATAGTTGAGGAATTTAAAATCATTTTCAATAATGGACAAGACATCTAAATAGAACATCAATAAATAAATGGAGGACTTAACACTGTAAGCCAATTAAACTTAGCAAACATATAGAGCACATCACCCAACAAGGGAAAAATATAAATTTTTCTCAACTCAACAAGGATCATTATTCAGGATAGGTCATATACTAGGGTACAAAAGAAGTCAAAATAAATAAATAGATTGAAATCATATAAAGTATCTTCTCTTACCATAAGGGAACAAAGCTAAAAATCAGTAACAGAAAGAAAACTAGAATATTCCTTTCTGAGTGCAAATCAAATAATACATCTCAACAAGTGGGTCAAAGCATAATTTATAAAGAAAATTAGAAAATGTATTTCAAGACAAAAATAAACATACAACATATCAAAATGTTTAGAATACAGTAAAGCCAGTGCTCTGAGGGAAAGTTACAACCATAAATGCCTGCATAAAATAAGAAGGAAGACCTCAAATAAACAAAATAAATCCCTAGAAACATAGATATTGCTTAAATGACTGAAGAAGAAATAGTCAATCTGAAAGACCCATAATACATAAAAAGATTATTTTTTTAATTAAAAAAACAATGAACATATGAAAGCTATAAATTAGCTCTATATTAGGGCTGAGTACATTGGATACTTTTTCTTCCATTCTTGAGATACTTTGCTAAGAAGAATATGTTCCAGCTCCATCCATGTAAACACAAAATTGTGTGTGACTTCTAAACAGACTCAGTGTGATGTAGAAACCACAGAACCCTGGCCTCTGCCGCCTTCTGGCCTTGCAGAAGCCACATCACCTCACCCCACACTCACATACCTGGGGGGACAGCACTCTGCTACCCTTCTCTGCGTCAGTTATTGCTGACATGTGTCATCGCTAAAGCTGTTTTTCTCCTGTGACATAGATGAGATAATATGTCTCAGAGTTACATGAGCCTTTGCCTTGCAGGGTAGACGGTAGAGAGGTCCACGCCACGATTCCTGAGACCGGCTTAGTACATCGGATCAAAGCTCTGTTTGAAAATGCAATGCGGAGCAATAGTGGCAGCCAGTGCCCCTTACTGTGGAGGATGTATTTGAACTTTTTGGTAAGAAAATATTTAGAGTTTTTCTTTTCATGCACAGCTATAGTTCTTCCTGAAAGGTGTCTAGTAGCCACTGCATGGAGAGCTGGGGGTGTGGGCTTATTACCTTCTTGGCTTACCTTCTTGGCTTTGGTTAATCCTTAGGGAAACCATGATAAATAATGTTCAGTCTCTGAGGACTTGGGAATGAGTTGCAAGTTGCATATTCCTCAGGATATTTGGTAGAATGAAGTTGAAGAGTAATTATTAGATGATTTGGTGTGGTACAACTTAATATGGTTTTCCCTCAATTAACTTTATTAAGTCAACAACTTGGAAAATGGTCTTAAGTAAGAGCTTCCCTTTGAAAGAGATCTATATTCTTTGCCATCCTGCTCATAAGAATTTCCTGATTCTATTTTGTTATTTAAAGATAAGATTCAATCTGTGTTGTGGTTTTTAAAATCAACATTTCCAAAGCAGCTTTTGTATCCTTTAAAAGTATCATGGTGACTGAAGATGGTGAGACACTGTACAATTCTGAGAATGTGAATGTACAGACTGAAAGGTGGTTCCTGTCTGTGGCGGTGCCACCTTGGATCTTGCACTCAATATTTTGTAAATGGTGGTTCTTTGGCTTCATAGAGTCTGTGAATTGGCTCAACCTTGGGTTAAAGGTCTGGTATTGGGATTGGCCTGATTTACTCTAGTGTATTTATTGCCAATTGCATGTTTTTAGTCTTCTAAGCCTCTTGCTTATTTTTTTTTTATTTTTTATTTTTTTGTGAGACAGAGTTTCACTGTGTCACCCTTGGTAGAGTGTCGTGGAGTCACAGCTCACAGCAACCTCAAAGTCCTGGGTTTAAGTGATTCTCTTGCCTCACCCTCCCAAGTAGCTGGGACTACAGGTGCTGCCACAACACCTGGCTTTTTTGGTTGCAATTGTCATTGTTATTTAGCAGGCCCGGGTCGGGTTTGAACCTTCCAGCCCCTCTGTACGTGGTTGGCGCCCTAACCACTGAGCTATGGACACCGCCCCCTCTTGCTTATTTTAGTTCAAGGCTACACAGTTATATCTGTGCGACCTCCAATGAATATTGTGCCTTTGGAAGCCAGACGTGACCTTCCTTATTCATAAATCTTATGTATTCTTTAATTATTCCCATAGGGTGAATTTTCAAAACTTAAAGTATTTGAAAATTTTCATTTGCTATATGACAAAATTGGGATGTAAAGAGATACCGAGAGAGTAAGTGAGATGTTAAGAGAGGTTTGGGCTACCCTAAACTGTCTTTGATTCCAGAGTTCATTTGGGGTTGCTTCCCTGACCTCTGAAAGAGGCCATGTGCTGAAGGCCTGAGAGGCTGGGTAGGACACGTCATCTCAGGACAGCCACTTTTCGGCACTCCTGGGCAAACATTATGGGCATGTTCTTGAAAGAAGTTGACGTTTTTTAAGGTATTACTACAAAACTTTGTGTATTTCTCTATATTTATTCTTCAGACTTGAAAGCTCATATTTTGTGGTTTGACTTCCTTGTTTGAGATGAAAAGTCTAGAGGGCACATTCTGGTTTGGTGTTCATGGCTCATTCATGGCCTGTGAGCAGTGTTAATCAGAGACGGCAGAGTGGGTTTTGGTCAAATTTCCATTCCTGTCATTAGGCTTGTTAGCTAAGGAGCTGATTACATGCTCCCTGACATTTCTAGCACAAATATTTTGCTAGTCTTTCTAAGCAAATGAAAGTCCTTCACCTTTAAAAAGGGAGAGCTTGCAAATTTGCCAGTATAACTTGCTCAGTCTTTTAGAGATAGAGACAAGGTAGGGTGCAACATAAAACATTTTTACTGAGAGTCTGCCATGAGCCAAGTTTGGGTGGGTTGTGGACAAAAAGTGCTTATGGACTTGGGAAAAAAAGATCTGGGCCATTGGGGAATTTTGGAAGATAGAATTGGAATTAAGAATTTAATTTCATGGCTCGGCGCCTGTGGCTCAATGGGCTAAGGCGCCAGCCACGTACACCTGAGCTGGTGGGTTCGAATCCAGCCTGGGCCCGCCAAACAACAATGACGGCTGCAACCCAAAAATGGCCGGGTGTTGTGGCGGATGCCTGTAGTCCCAGCTACTTGGGAGGCAAAGGCAGGAGACTCGCTTGAGCCCAGGTATTGGAGGTTGCTGTGAACTGTGATGCCACAGCACTCTATCCAGGGTGACAGCTTGAGGCTCTGTCTCAAAAAAAAAAAAAGAATTTAATTTCAGCAGTGAATTCTCCTAGCAGTTCCTGAAGTATCTGGGTGACCTTCTAGCACTTGGTATTAAACACAGTGAAAAAACCCAAATTAGGATCAAAATGCAAGGTGTAGTCAGCAGGTGACAGGACAGGGCAGGAAAAGGGAGCCATCCTAGGGGTGGCAGGAAGGCTGTTTGGTTGGCTGTGGTTTGTGCTGCCTTTGTATGTGTGGACATCCACATGTGCATGCTTACACGCATGCTAGCTCATTTGCTTGCTTGCCTTTTTTCCTTGCAAAAATGATTAAAGGAATTAAAACTTATTATTGGCCATGGAGAATATTGAGGGAGGGGAGGAATTAGACAAATAGTTAGCAGTTAAAATTTTCCATTAAGTTTGGAACTTAGGTTATAACCTCAGTTTTAGGAGAGAGTTTCAAATGAACTTTTCTGCATATATGCTTTAACATTTTTAACCAAACTTCTTTTTCTGTTTGGCTAAAATTGCAATTATTTTCAAGATTCTTAGAGTTGTTTAATTTGGTCTTCTACCTACACAATATAGAAGGAAGTATAAGCCAGTGAGCTGCTCTCATGTGACTGATGAAAGAAGTCTTAATATGTAGAAAGGGAACAGGGGTATTTCTGGATTGTTAGTCATTAGATTTTCTTTTGCCCTGTATAATTTCTCTTCCATCCTGTTGGCAACTGGCAGAATCTTAGGATATACTGAACGCCCATCATTTACAAGAGCTGGTGGGAGGGAAAAGAATCCTTTTCAGTTCCCGTTTCCAGGGATGAATGAATAAACCTCTCAGCAGAGTGTCAGTCTCCTCTTAGAAATATGCAGAGGAAGAATTATAGAGATGTATCTTTTTTTTTTTTTTTTTTAATGGAGGGTTGGATATCAGTTTCGTCAAATTACTTAAAGAACTTGTATAAGCTAACAGTTGCTCAGATATATTTATGAGATAAGTAAGAATAGAGAATCAAATTTTGCAAAAGACTGAAGACCTTCAGCCTTCTCATTTTTTTAGAGATGTTCCCTCCCAATATGGAAGTGGAGCACATCAGATAAGAAGGTACACAAATGCCAAAACAAGAGATTACTAAGCACCAGCCAGCTTCTCTAAAGGGAGAGCTCGGACACTGGGTACATGAGTGACGAAGCTGGCCGACACACAGCTGCCACTGTTACTCACTCCCCCTGCCCATGGAGGGGAGAATTAGTAACGGTCCGGCTCAGGTCTGATTCACAGCATGTGTTCATGAGTGTCTTGTTGGCTTAGTTCTTCAGGTGGCATGTATGCAACTTGGTTCCTGGGGCTTTGTGTGAGGGAAAAGCAGGGTTCAGTGTAAGATGTCCTTTCCCGCTTCCCTCTGGACTTGGTGGAATCAGAGGCTTATTCGGAGGCTGTAATAACAGCGTTGCTCCTTCACTAGCTGTGTTTTCTTTACTTCTGTGCAAAGACCCAGTTAGTGCCTTGAGATGCTCCCACTATGCCTGGGAGACACAGTTACAATCCTGTCACCTTGGGGAGAGACACAATACCATGGGAACTCCAGAAAAGAGAGTTGCTGCCTGCTTATGTTTCAACTCTGACTTAGGGATTTAACGAGGAGTCTTGCTTGTCAAGGTGTGGAAATTTAGATGGTGAGGAGGGAAGTCTAGGAAAGCCAGTAGTGCCCATGAACTTTTTTCTCCTTGAGGTTGTTCTCTAATCAGAGGGCAAAGGTATATACAAGACCAAGTCTTGATAAGGAAACCGTGGACAGGAAACCAATCACCACCAGGCTGCACTTGGTAGTGAGCCCCTCTGCCCTGACATAGGGAATGCACCTTCTAGTGGGTGCTAGATAAGGAAACACAAAGGGCAGTTCTCCCTTGAGGTTAGCCAACCGTGTGTGTGGGTTTGTCAAGTTCTGGGATTAGCTGTGTGTAGTTGTGAACATGCAGTAATACAGCGGTTCTCAACCTGTAGGTCACGACCCCTTTGTAACAATGAAAATGCATCCTGCATATCAGATATTTACATTATGATTCATAACAGTAGCAAAATTACAGTTATGAAGTAGCAACGAAAATAGTTTTATGGTTGGGGGTCACCACAACATGACTGTATTAAAGGGTTGCGGCATTAGGAAGGTTGAGAAACCACTGCAGTAATACAATTTTTCTTTCTTCTTTCAAAAAGGAAAAAAGGACTTCAATTTGATCAATATGTTAGGAGAAGACATTGAAGTGTATTCGTGTAAGAAAGAAGGACAGCTTCCATCAGCTCTTTCCTTATAAATTGAGAGGCCCAGCCTTAGACCTGGAGGCTGACCTCAGGGAGAACACACAGGAGTCCTCTGAGCCACGTGGGTGTCTCTCTGGATAGCACTTGGAGAGGCTGGGGAGGAAGTGAGCTTTGTCTGAAGCAAGGTCACCACAGATGCTGGTTCTAGCTCAAAATTATGGTCCCCCTGACTGTGGAGTTAGCCTTAATGAATTGAAAAGGCCAGGCATGGGGTCACATTCCTATAGTCCTAGCCAATCAGGAGATAGAGGCATGAGGATTGCTTGAACCCAGGAGATCAAGTTTAGTCTGGGCAATGTAACAAGAACCCTGTCTCTTCAAAACAAAAATCGAAAAGAGAGTGAGGCCATGCTTAGTAGATGGAGTTCTTGGATGCCATTGCCTGGATTTCAGGGAGGCCCATCAGCAACCCTTGCTGGTCCCATGCTGGATGCTCTGCACTGGCCACATGGGGGAAGAGCCAGCGTCCACTAGGACACTTTCCTGAGGGAACAGAAAGTCTGAAGGAGGTGGGCAGATGGAAAAGAGACAGACTTCAACTCCACGAGCTCTGTTTGGGCCCACTCCCGCTGCACATTCCTGCCTATTGCCTGCCCATCTGTGGAGCTGCTCTGGTGGACTGAGGTTCCTGGAATGGCTTGATGGGGGCTTCTTGTCAGGGGAGGTCCCAGGCTCTATCTCCTTCCACACTGGGCTGGACTGGGCTGGGAAAGAGATTGTGTGGCTGAGAGTTGAGTTCTCTCCACAGAGAAAGATATGTGAATATCTGTACTTTCTCAGACTGAGATTTCTGATAGAACTTTGACCTTTAATACAGTGGTTGATCACAGTCCTGGTTGTCTCATTTCTGTAAAGATAGTTTTCAGAAAATGGCAAGTATTAAAGCAAATTTCCTATTTTTTTCCTAAGATAAATACTATAGAAGAAACTTTGTCTGTGTAAGGTCATCAGCTTCACCTTACTGACACATCTCCTTACATGCTGTTACTGACGCTAGGGTGTAATGGCTCCCTGCTCAGGAAGGGATGCCAAACTATGAAAAGTCAGTGTTAAAGGTCAGCACTCTGGGGCTACTTGTGGAGTAGAAGTGACCCCAGAGGGTTTGTTGATCCCCATCAGCCACTGTGGTGGTGCTGGGCCCTCTCCACAGGCCGGCTGAAAGCAGCCGAGGAGCCCTGAGCAGATCAGTGCAGGGCGTTCTATAGCCCAAGCCTCTGGTTTCAGTTAATCATTTTTGTATTTTTCCCCCCCTCATCTCAGGTTTCCTTAGGAAATAAAGAAAGAAGCAAAGGTGTATTCTACAAAGCACTTCAGAATTGTCCTTGGGCAAAGGTAAGTTGGAAGACCATATTATCTTCAGGTTCCCAAGGACCTTCCTGCCAGGCCTCGGTCCAGTCAGTGTCTCCCTGACCTTCCTGTGTCACTGGGCACCTTCACTCTGGATAGTAGTACTCTGTCCCAAGGCACTTCCAGAGTCTTTTCCTAGTAAGACTGTCCCCTGTGGAGTCTGAGCCTGACAGACATTGGTTTCCTTTCCCTGCACTAGAATTGGTGCTTCATGGCACCTTGCTGTGGGTAGTGGTTTCCAACACCTGCAGAGTTCAGCCCAGATGCTGAGAGAGTTGGGATCCATGTCCCAACCCTACTTGGAGAGCCCAGGTCAGCGGACATTGAGGAATCAAGGTCATGGGGATTGCAGTGTCTGTCGGCAACCTCTAGCCCCACTTCTGAAAGGAGGCCTGCCTGGGAGTGTACTCGCGCTCTGCTTTTGTGATTTCGTTGTCCTTTCTGGCTGTGCCTCAGTGGGAAACCCCGAGTGAAGGGGGACCAGGCTGTGGAGGTGCAGGAGCACAGGCTCACCAGCTACCTGTGCCTTTTCCCTGAGCTCTTCCACGCTAACAGGAGGTCGCTGGCTGACGAGGGAATGGTTCCTCCCTGCCCCAGGTGTTGTACATGGATGCCGTGGAGTACTTCCCCGAGGAGATCCAGGAGGTCCTGGATCTGATGACTGAGAAGGAGCTCCGGGTGCGCTTGCCGCTGGAAGAGCTGGATCTCTTGCTTGAAGACTAGAGGCCAGGAGGGAACCGGGGCCGCGACATGACAGAAGAATGCGTGTTAGGAGACCTCTGCTTTTAAAGTGTTCTTTCTTGGTAATTTGTGTCTGGGTTGCCAGTCTCTCACATCTTATTTGGGGGGGGGGGGTGTATAAAAGACACAAAACTACTGTTTTACATATTATATATGTGAACATGTGTATATGTGTATGTACATAGACAAAAATCACATGGAGTGATAATTAAATCATTGATAGTTGAGGTGTGAGTTCTTTTTGCTCTCCCTATGCCCAGCTAGCTCCAGCCCCACCACGGGGAATATGTCTGCTCGGCTGACATCCATGGTGGTCCTGCCAGGCCCCCCTGGGGTGGTTTGGACATACAGGTCTGGTTACTCAGCATTAAGACTTCTCCCAGGCTGGATAATAGGAGAGCAGATTTTGCTCTTAGCTTCACGCAGGATGGAGAGTCATTTATTAGGTGTGTGGAGAGCTTCTTCTTCCTCCCTAAGTCCTGCTTGGTGACTCCTGCGTCTGTGGACCAGCAGCCTGCCCTTGGAAATGCAGACTCAGCCCCCATTCAGCCCTGCTGAGTCAGTCTTTTTCCTGAAGGGATGCTTGCTAGTGAGTTTGCCCCACCAAAGCCGGTCCTGCCTGTAGGGGATTAGGATGGTGCTCTTTCCTCAGTGTGGCAACACTGCTTGAGATAAAAAGGCTAAGATCAGGCATGCTCTAGTTTTGATTTCTGAGGGCTGTGAATAGAATAAAATGTAAATATCCACATTTGGGCTATTTTCAGTTTCTGGAGAGATTGTTGAGTGCCCACGTCATTTTCACTATTAACATATGGCTGGGATGCTTATCTCCCTTGAGCGCCTGTTGTAAAGTGGGTAGCATCTCTCTGGCCTTTTTTTTTTTTTTTAACTATCATTTTTAGAATCACTGAAGACTTATAAATTTTCCTTGGAACCTTGTTTAGAAAAGCCAGTGTATAATTTTGGTAACTGAGGGCAACCTCTGAGAGGAAGGAGACAGTGCTGGAGCACTTGAGGACGTCTCAGGCACTGACCTGGGAACTGCCCCCTTCTTCCTCTCCCCAGATTCTGAGCCACAGCGGTGGTGGGCAAGACAGGTGGGCTGCTCCCTTTCATGCCTTTTCACAGATGGGGCATCGAGAGTATCACCCTCCAGCAACTTACTGGGACTGGAGGCTATAATGAGACAGGCTCCTGTCTGCCCACAGAGGAGGACTAAGCTGTGTTGCCCATGATAGCTCTGGTGCCTCAGTCCCGTTGGTTTCCTATGTCTGTTCCCCTTTCATTTAGAACTTGGCAGCGGGTGAATGGCCTGTGATCGACTGGTTCCCTCAAACCCCAGCAGCAGCCTATCCCTTGGAGAAACTGGAATGACTTGCTCAGATGGGCAGTGAACCCACAAGGTGATGATGCAGCTTCTTAGATTGATGCTGCATGGGAAGAGGTTTTACAAAAAAAAACTGAAAGCTTCCTGAGGGTAGATGTTTTACAGAAAAAACAATGGTGAGATAATCATTGTTTTTTTAAAAAGCATGTTTGAGATTATTAAACATGAAAGTCTGAAAGACGATTAGGTTCCTCCCAAGACTAATGGTCATTCTGTTGTCTGGTGGGCTGGGGAGGGGGTGTTGAGCTCTATCAAGTCAATCGAACAGTTGCTTTTCTCGGGAATGCTGATTATTTGTAGGATTGTCATCGCTTATAGGGATTGGCCCCCTCTTGGGTCTGGGACAGAGCTCTCTCTCGGGATGATGTGGCCACAGCTCTGGCATGAGAGCTGCTGGGCCTGCAGGCGGTTGAAAGTGCCTTCATTGCTGGGTCCCAGGTAAGAGGAGGCAGCTTTGGGGCCAATGGCATATATATTCATTATTTTGGATTTAAAAAGTGAAGATGTGGTGGTGGCTTACACCTGCAACCCCAGCACTTTTGGGAGGCCAAGGTAAAAAAATCACTGGGCGCCAGGATTTTGAGACCAGCCAGGGTAACATAGCAAGATTCCATCTCTACAAAAATTTTAAAAATTAGCCAGGTGTGATGTGTGCATCTGTAGTCCCAGCTTCTCGGGCAGCTGAGGTGGGAGTATCACTTGAACTCGGGAGTTTGAGCTATGGTTACACCACTGCCTTCTTTAACCTAGGCAATAGAGCGAGGTGCTTTCACAAAACTGATTGATTTTAACAAATGAAAACAGAGAAAGAGAAGACAGAGTGATCCCTGGGAAAGCCCACATACATGCTGTGGGAGTGGTGGCAGAGAGTTCACCCTCAGATGGTTCAAAGAGCCAACAGGTTTTCCGCAGACAGGGCTGGCCTTGCCTTGCCCACCAGTAGAAAGAAGCCAGAGAAGAAATTGCTGAGAACTCTGGTCCCCAGTGCTTGTCATTGTAGGCCTTGGTGACTATTTGTACAAATGGTGATTGTATTGTATTATTTGGTCAACAAGCAAAGCAAGGAGGTGGCTGGGCAGGGGGTGTAGTTCAGCCACAACCTTGGTGCAGCCCACGTCTCTATCCTGACTCTAGGCACTGGCATCACAACAGTGACACCTCTTGGGTGGTGGCACATACTTCCAAGGTGCCCCATTACTGATGATTTTCATTTTGATTGCTTAGAAAAGATGGTGTCTGCTGGGATTCTCTAAGGTGATATTGTACTTTTCCTTCCTTTTCTAGTTCAAAAGCATTTTGTGGGGAGGTACTCTGAAACTCTGTAAGTACCCTATTCCTCATTACAATTCCCTTTTTTTTTTTTTTTTTTTAAAGAGATGGGTCTGGCTCTGTCACCCAGGCTATAGTGTAGTAGCAAAATCATAGCTCACGGCAGCCTCACACTCCTGACCTTAAACAGTCCTCCTGTCTCATCCTCCCCAAAACTGGGATTATAGGCATGAGCTACTGTGTCCCAGCCCTCATCAGACTTTCAATCAATTCATATATATTAGGATAAACTCATAATTTCCTATTTTATTTAAAGGACTATACTGTATAATTGTTCCAGATTTGGCCAGTGGAAGCCTTTTGATATCCCTATCATTCAGTGAGCTGTCTCTTGCTTTCTGGCAAAATATACTTTGAGTTCATCTCAGGGCTCTGGAATCAACCCCAGCTTCTTTTTAGTGAAGAATTTATTTTAAATTTGGGATTAACATGAGGGTAAGTTCAATTAGGTTATACTGTGTTTGTTAGGTAAAGTCCCTAGTTGAGTCCTTCACTCAGGTGGTGTGCCATTTACCCCTCCCTACATTGTACCCTGGTGAATAGTACAGGGGTAGCTTGCCAAACCCCTTCTCCCTCTTGAATTTTTCTCTTGCATGGACCTACAGTTGCAGATCTACTAGTTTCAAAATAGCATTGAGTATGTGGGATGCTGGCTTTTCCATTCTTGAGAAACTGTACTAAGGAGAATGTTCTCCAAATCCATCCAGGTAAACACAAAAGATGCAAAGTCCCCATCTTTTTATGGCTGGATAATATTCCATGGTATACACATACCAGTTTATTGAGCCATCTGGGGCACTTGGGTTATCTTCATCTTTGCAATTGCAAATCGAGCTGCTATTCTAGTGCAAATGTCCTTAATGATAAAATGATTTTTTTTCTTTTGGGTAGATACCTAGTATTGGGATTGCAGGATCAAACGGAAGGTCTACTTTCAGCTCTCTGAAGATTCTCCACACTTCTTTCCAAAAAGGCTTACTAATTTGCAATCCCACCCACAGTGCATGTGTTTCCCTCTCTGCACCCAAAACTGGGATCTTGTGATGGGATCTGTTCTCACTGGGGCTAGCAAAGTGGTTTGGATTTGTAGTTCTCTGATTAGAGAAGATAAGCATTTTTTCATGTGTTGGCTATTCGTCTGTCGTCTTGGGAAAAAGATTGTTCATATCTCTTGCCCAGTGTTTAATGGGGTTGTTTGCTCTTTTCTTGTTGAGCTTGAGTTCTTTAGTGGAGAATATTTTGAAGCAAAGAGCCGGGCCTACATGTGCTTGTTGTAATCAGTGTCACTGTTCTCAGGAGGTCTTGGTGGATCAAGTTTATTCTCATTTTAGAAATGAATTTAAATTGTGTTAAGCTACATCTGGGGTAACCTGTCATGGTGGTGAACAGAAAACCTAATACACTTTCCTCACTCAGCCTGAGTTTCCCAAGCCCAGGCCACCCTGGCAAGTGGACACTTACCTTGATCTGCTGCACCTGACAACTTTGGGACCCATTAGTTCAGAAAAAGAAATGAAGAAAATACATGGAGAAAAGAAGCTGAAGGAAGTTCTGACATGTGTCTGAACACTTTTGAAAGGGATGAGATTTTTGAGCCCAAGTACCAGGAGGGCAGGGTAGATAAGAGACTCTGATTTTCAGAATTTCTTTAAAAACAGCAGAATTTGTTTCCAGTTTCCAGAGTGCAGGGAACCCACATGGTCCACAGAACTTACAAAAAAGGAAAGCTGTATAACTCTTTGGAAACAACAGCCATATTAATTCTGGCTTTTTTATTTAAAAAAATTTTTTTTTTTTGTCAAGGCTAGAGTGCAGTGACACCATCATGGCTCATATGATCTTCCCACCTTAGCCTCCCGGGTAGCTGGGACTACATGTATACACTACAACACATAGCTAAATTTTAAATATTTTTTATAGAGACAGGGTCTCACTATGTTGCCCAGGCTGGTCTTGAACTCCTAGCTTCACGTGATCCTCCCACCTCAGCCTTCCAAAGGGCTGGGATGCCCAGCCACCCTTTATTATTTAAACAAAGACTACTGGCTGTGTGGTTATATAATCATATTCCCCCTAATCATTACTGAACCACCAGCTTTAGGGGGGTGTAAGAGTGAGGGAGGTGGGTACAACAGGCACTAATGTCTGTGCTCCTTTTGATGGTGGCCTGAGGCTTCTCACCCAGAAGCTTCTCTAAAGCTAGATCCACCTACTTGTTAAGGCTGATTGGAGTGGAGACCCCAGAAACAGGTATGAAGTGTCTGTGAAAAGAGCCCGCTTTATTGGGAAGCTCAGTGCTGCACAATGACCAGCAGATGAAGGCCACCCAAAGGGCAGCTTACACATCATACTCCAAAAGATAACAGAGGATGTTTGCTAATATCAGTCAACTGAAACATGGATGATGCTGGGCAGCTTCTCCAACCTCATTCCTCTGGGGTCAGGTAAACTATTTTCCTGACAGCAACTGTGGTTCACTAGAGATAAAGCCCCTCAGGGGTGCCTTCTTGTTTTTTATACAGAACATTTTCTTTAGATTTTTTGAAGGTCTTCATTTGTTACTTTCATTCTATGTTCTCTTAAGGCCATCAGACCAGCTTCTGTACAAATTGCCTTATTGTCAGCACCAGAGAGATCATCTTTAGCCATGATCAGGTCATCCAGAGTTACATCATCAGCCAGGGTCATCCTGCTTGTGTGAATCTGAAAGATGCACTTCTTAGTCTTTTCATCAGGCAGGGGAAACTCGATCTTCCTGTCAATGCGGCCTGGTCTGATAAGGGCTGGATCCAAAGTTTCTATTCGGTTTGTAGCCA
>CAUYRH010096309.1:0-21287 GCA_963574655.1 Perodicticus potto
TTTTTTTTTGAGACAGAGCCTCAAGCTGTCACCCTAGGTAGAGTGCTGTGGCATCACAGCTCACAGCAACCTCCAACTCCCAGGCTCACGCAATTCTCCTGCCTCCGCCTCCCAAGTAGCTAGGATTATAGGCGCCTGCCACAATGCCCAGCTATTTTTTGATTGCGGCCATCATTGTTGTTTGGCGGGCCTGGGCTGGATTCAAACCCGCCAGCTCAAGTGTATGTGGCTGGCGCCTTAGCCACTTGAGCCACAGGCACTGAGCCTCAAAAATATTTTAAGTAGGCCAGGTGTGGTGGCTCACACGTATAATCCTAGCATTCTGGGAGGCCAAGGCGGGTGGATTGCTTGAGCTCAGGAGTTCAAGACCAGCCTGAGCAACAGCACGATCCCATCTCTAACAAAATGAAAGGGGGCGCTTGTGGCTCAAAGGAGTAGGGGGCCGGCCCCATATATTCTGAAGGTGGTGAGTTCAAACCCAGCCCCAGCCAAAGAAAAAAAAAAAGAAAGAAATAGCCAGGTGTTGTGGAGGGCACTAGTGTTCCCAGCTACTCATGAGGCTAAAGCAAGAGGATCACTTGAGGCCAAGAGTTTGAGGTTGCTGTTACCTATAATGCCACACCACTCTATTCAGCATGATAGAGTGAGACTTCCACAAAAAAAAAAAAAAAAAAAAGGTAGCCCCAGCTACTTGGGAGGCGGAGGCAGGAGACTCGCTTGAGCCCAGGAGTTGGAGGTTGCTGTGAGCTGTGATGCCACATCACTCTATCCAGGGTGACAGCTTGAGGCTCTGTCTCAAAAAATAAAGAAAGAAAGAAAAAAAGACATTTATGAACCAGCTTCAACTCGAGGAGTAGAATCTCTGGTGTAGGGTCAGTCCTAGTTGCAAACTCTGCAACTAGAGAAAAAGCTTCATATTTTTGAAATGGACTGATGACATCTAAGTGTAAACCTTAGAATTGGGCACTTGGGCACTTCTAGAGGGTCTCGTGACCAAAACCTTCCCACTCTTATTCTCCTAAACATATGTAGGGGCAAAGGAGAGGTGAAAATAGCAGATATAGATATAGATATAGATATAGATATAAAATTTTTTTTTTTTTTTTGCAGTTTTTGGCCGGAGGCCGGGTTTGAACCTGCCACCTCTGGTATATGGGGCCGGCGCCCTACTCCTTTGAGCTATAGGAGCCGCCCTAGGTATATTTTCTGAGGGCTAATATAACAAGGTACCACAGACTGATTGGGTCAAACAACAGAAATGTGTTTCCTCATAATCCTGGGGCTGGAAATCTGAGATTAAGGTGCAGCAGAATGAGTTTCTCTCATTCTCATTCATGAGGCCTCTCGCCTCGCTTGGCCATCTTCTCCCTGTATCTCCACATGGTCTTCCCTCTATACCTGACTGTGCCCGAATTTCCTCTTCTTTATAAGGTGTCAAAAGACAAAATTATAACACTTTTTTTTTCTTGCTGTTGTTTTCTCTATTAATTTGGTTTTGGATCTAATGGCTTTTATTCATAGTTCCACAATTCATAAATCAGGGCAGCCTCCATTTCACAAAATAAAATGAGAGTTTCCACTGGGTATGTCGGAATAGTGGGTTTTGTAAGGTGAGAACAATACAGAACTGATAAATTAACATCAGATTACTTCAGGTTACTTTCTGTAAAGGTTAAAGCAGAGGGGACAGGCTGGGCATGGTGGCTCATACCTGTAATCCTAGCACTCTAGGAGGCCGAGGCCGGTGGATTACTTGAGCTCACCAGTTCAAGACCAGCCTGAGCAAAAGCAAGACCCCCATCTCTACTAACAGGAGGAAAACTAAGGCAAGAGGATCACTTGAACCCAAGTTGGAGGTTGCAGTGAGCTACGACACCACAGCACTCTACCCAGGGCAACAGCTTAAGACTCTGTGTCAAAGGGCAGTGCCTGTGGCTCAGTGAGTAGGGTGCCGGCCCTATATACTGAGGCTGGCAGGTTCGAACCCAGCCCCAGCTAAACTGCAACAACAACAACAACAACAAAAAAGCAGAGGGGACTCAGATAGACTGGAATCTCCTGTTTTCAGGAGAAAGTGATCTGTTTTGAGATCTACGTGCTTCCTTAAAGTTTCAGTTTGATGATATGGCAGTTAGCGTGACTAACTCCATTTGGGTTTAATCTGGTCTGCTGAGGCCTAGTGCAGGGGCTCAGTTCCAAACTATACCCCCCTTCATAGGGCCCATCCTAATGATCTATTTTAAATTACTTCTTTAAAGACTCCATCCAAATAAAGTCACATTCTGAAATACAGGGATAAGGATTTCAACATATGAATTTTGGAGGACCACAATTTGACCTGTAACAGTACATTTTCCATCTTCATGCAGCCCCTCCTAGAGCAGCATCCTTTCATTTCATGGAACTAGGTAACCTGGCAACAAGTATTTATTAATAACCGCATGTACCTAACTCTGTGGAAGAATCCAAAGAAAAAGAGATAAAGAGACAGACTGTCAGAGTGAGAGCAAAGCACTTGGAGATCAGAGTTCTGCTTAGAGATAATTTTACAATAAGGAAACTAAGACACAGAGGATCCCTGAGACATGCCCCAGGGATAAGTTCAGCCTCTGAACTGGAAGGGGCCTCAGCCATCTATTCCAGTGCTCTACAAGGGATACCTTCCCCCCATAATATTCCTGCCAAGTAGCACAACTTCATTCCATGTCTGCATGCGAAATCTACAAATGTTTCAAGAAAGAGATAATGTTCCCATCAATATTGTCATCTTCTAATCCTCAATTCCTTCAACTATTCCTTTTAAAACATGATTTCAAGTGTCCTTTCACACCTTTATGTCTTTTATTTTCCTCCCTCCCTCCTTTCCTCTCTTCTTCCTTTTTTTTTTTTTGAAACATAGTCTTACTATGTCACCCTCATAGAGTATCATGGCGTCACAGCTCAGCAACCTCCAACTCTTGGGCTCATGCGATTCTCTTGCCTCATTCTCCTGTAGCTGGGACTATAGGTGCCCATCACAACGCCCGGCTATTTTTGTTGTTGTTGTTGCAGTTGTCATTGTTGTTTAGCAGGCCCGGGCTGGGTTTGAATCTGCCAGCCTCGGTGTATGTGGCTAACCAGTGAGCTACGGGCACCGAGCCTCTATTCTTCCTTTCCACCCTTCCTCCCATCTTTCCTTTCTTTTGAGGTAGGGTCTGCATCTGTCACCCAGGCTGGAGTATAGTGGCACAATCACAGCTCATAGTAACCTTGAACTCCTGAGCTTAAATAATCCTCCGGGCTCAGTCTCCTGAATAGCTAGGACTATAGGCACAAACCATCATGCCCAGCTAATTTTTCTTTTCTTTCTTTTCTTTTTCTTTCTTTCTTTTTTTTTTTTTTTTTGGAGACAGAGTCTCATTACATTGCCCCCCATAGAGTGCTGTGGCATCACAGCTCACAGCAACCTCCAGCTCTTGGGCTTAGGTGATTCTCTTGCCTCAGCCTCCCAAGTAGCTGGGACTACAGGCGCCCACCACAATGCCTGGCTATTTTTTTTGTTGCAGTTTGGCCGGAGCCAGGTTCGAAACCGCCACCATCCATATATGGGGCCAGCGCCCTCCTCACTGAGTCACAGGCGCAGCCCTCTTTCTTTTTTTCTTTTTTAATTTTTTGGAGACAGACAGTGTCTCACTATATTGCCCAAGGTAATTGTGAATTCCTGGCCCAAGGGAACCTCCCGCCTTAGTCTCCCAAAGTGCTGAGATTATAGGCATGAGCCATGTCCAGCCATACGTTTGCTTTCTTAATGAAGTGCCTAGCAAAGGAAACAAAGTTTTAGATGTGGCCAGACTATTAAAGTGAATAAAGATCAATCACCTCCCTACTCTTAACATTATTATGCTTCTGTAAATACAGCCTATTATCACCTCAACATATCTCTGTCCTTGAACAGAGACAGAGATAACCTTAACCTAGTTTTAAGTCCTTTACATGTGTGCTATGAAAAGCCCATCTTGGGTCTATGTACTGTACTTGCCTTTTATTTGCTATTGACTTTTATCTTACTGGATTCTCCCCATTGCTCTAGCCTGTTGAACTCTCACTGGATTCTGGTTCTGACATCCTCTCTATTCACTGTCTCCTGTGGTTTTATGTCAGTTGCAGAGTCATCAATCGGATTGTCATAGTATTCAGCCAAGTCATGGGCAAAATTTTGACTAAGAGCCTGTAGAGTCTTCCTTTTGGGTTCCCATGGAGCCAATCAGTCAGAACATTTTGGTGTGGTGGATGGTCTCCAACTGATATTTCTCACCTAATTTGAAAGGTTGTCGTAAGAGATTTGGCTGAACTTCTATGGCTACAGAATTTTCCTTGCCCTATCACCCAGTGGCCTAGATTTTAAAGGATCACCCAATAAGTTAGTGGCTGAGCTGAGTCACTTGCCTCTGCCACCCGAAATCTCCCAATCTATTTGGAGACATGAGAAACATCCAGATGATACACAATCAAGAGCACTGGGCTCGGCTCTTTTCTTGGAAAGAACAGGGATATAAGAGTGACCAGACTGTGACCCAGACTTAAGACTAGAGCTGCACATGGATTAAAACTTCTTTAGCTGAATCTGCTTGGAGTATGCCATCTCCATGATTTTTCTCTTCTGCAAATGAGAGAAAGTGTATTAAGTATGGGCTATTAATCATTTCAAACAGTTTTACTCAGGTCCGATGGAATCTCCTTCACATAAAGGTTCTTATAGTTGGCACAAACTGGCTTTAAGGTAGATCTGGCAGGAGGCTGGGCCAGATGGTTATAATAGTTCCCATGGCTACATTCTTTTAGCAATGAGGGCCAAGAAGAAAGGCATTTGTTTTATGTATAGATATTTCTTACCTAAGTGCTGCTTGGTTTCAGATAAAGGAGGTTCCAGCCATATCTTCCCCACCTGAATCTATGACATGCTTTCATATTACTTGTGTGTAGTCTAAGAAGGGAGGAAAGAGAAGTCAAAACAGATCTACCACTACATTTTAAGGCACTTCTTATGGGCTAGGCATGGTGGCTCATGCCTGTAATCCTAGCTCTCTGGGAGGCCAAGGCAGGGGGACTGCTTGAGGTCAGGAGTTCGAGACCAGCCTGAGCAAGAGCAAGACTCTGTGTCAACTAAACAGAAAAACTAGCCTGTGTTGGGAGCGAGGTGCCTGTAGTCCCAACTACTTGGGAGGCAGATGCAAGAAGATCACTTGAACCCAAGAGTTTGAGGTTGCTGTGAGCTATGATGCCAGAGCACTCTACCCAGGGTGACAGAGTGAGACTCTGTATCAAAAAAAAAAAAAAAAAAAAGACTCCTCTACTCTCACAAGTAAAGGAATTTCTTTCTTTCTTTTTTTTTTTGGCTGGGGCTGGGTTTGAACCCACTACCTCCAGCATATGGGGCCAGGGCCCTACTCCTTTGAGCCACAGGCGCTGCCGTAAAGGAATTTTTTTAATGTGTCTAGTTAACAGTACTAACAATCTTGTTAGGCATGGCAAGAATACTAAAAAATCTTGTTAACCATGCCAAGAAGATGGTCATCATTTTTTTAATGTTATAGCTCTTTTAGAATTTGTCTAGCTGGGCAGTCAGTGCCTGTGGCTCAATGAGTAGGGCGCTGGCCCCATATACCGAGGGCGGTGGGTTGAAACCCGGCCCCAGCCAAACTGCAACAAAAAAATAGCCAAGTGTTGTGGCGGGCGCCTGTAGTCCCAGCTACTCAGGAGGCTGAGGCAAGAGAATTGCCTAAGCCCAGGAGTTGGAGGTTGCTGTGAGCTGTGATGTTATGGCACTATACCGAGGGCGATAGTGAAACTCTGTCTCTACAAATAAAAAAAAAGAATTTGTCTGCCAGGTTTTCTGGTCTCCACTGGAAGACCCACACACACACAAAAAGAAAAAAAAGAAGTCATCTTTTAGTTCCAGCTATTGGGGAGACTGAGGCAGGAGGATTGCTCGAGGCTAGGAGATTGTAAATAGCCACTCTATGTCAACCTGGGTAACACAGCAACATCCCATCTCTAAAAAAAGTAAAATAAAAACAAAGAAGTCAGGTGGTGCCTGTGGCTCAATGAGTACGGCGCCAGCCCCATATACCGAGGGTGGCGGGTTCAAACACGACCCAGCCAAAAAATAGCCCTGCATTGTGGTGGGCGCCTGTACTCTGAGGCAAGAGAATCGCCTGGGCTCAAGAGCTGGAGGTTCCTGTGAGCTGTGACACCACGGCACTCTACAACAAAACAAAGTGAGACTCTGTCTAAAAAAAAAAAGAAGTCCTCTTTTTTCATAAGCAATTTATTGGGCATCTATGTATTATACTCATAATTTATAATAAGAAAAAACTAGAAACAACCTAAATATTCATTCATAGGGTAATGTTTTACTCATGGAATAGCTTCTGTACTATTTAAATTTTTTTTTCTTTTTTTTTTGAGACAGAGCCTCAAGCTGTCACCCTGGATTGAGTGCTGTAGCATCACAGCTCACAGCAACCTCCAATTCCTGGCTCAAGCGAGTCTCCTGCCTCCGTCTCCCAAGTGGCTGGGACTACAGGCTCCCAACGCCGGGACATTTTTTAGTTGCAGCCGTCATTGTTGTTTGGCGGGCTCAGACTGGATTTGAACCCGCCAGCTCAGGTGTACATGGCTGGCAACTTAGCCCATTGAGCCACAGGCGCCGAACCTTAAATTTTTGATAACAAAAATATGTTCATGAATCAGCACCCATAGCACAGTAGTTACCATACTAGCCACATACACCAAGGGTGGCAGGTTCAAATCCTTCCCGGGCCAGCTAACTAACTGCAACAAAAAAATAGCTGGGCCTTGTGGCGGGCACCTGTAGTCCTAAGGTACTTGGGAGGCTGAGGAAAGAGAATCACTTAAGTTCGGTGCCTGTGGCTCGAGCGGCTAAGGCGCCAGCCACATACACCTGAGCTGGCAGGTTTGAATCCAGCCCAGGCCCGCCAAACAATGACAGCTGCAACCAAAAAATAGCGGGGAGTGTGGCAGTCGCCTGTGGTCCCAGCTACATGGGAGGCGGAGGCAGGAGAATCACTTGAGTCCAGGAGTTGGAGGTTGCTGTGAGCTATGATGCTGCAGCACTCTACCCAGGGTGACAGCTTGAGGCCCTGTTTCAAAAAAAAAAAGAGAATCACTTAAGCCCAAGAGTTTGAGGAGCTGTACGCCACGCCACGGCACTCTACTGAGGACGTCATAGTGACACACTGTCTCGGAATAAAAAAAAAAATGTGTTCAAGTCGCTCGCGCTAAGTTATTGCTGTAGCCTTCTAAGTAGTCCCCCACTGTTGTTCTTGCCCTTTATAATCATTCTCACCACTTTCTCAGTGATCTATTAAAATGCAAATAGGATTGCGGCATTTCTAGGCCTCAGGCTTTTTTATGGTTTGTTCCTTATTGTTTATTCATCACATTCCGAGCTCTTGGGTGAGTAACAGCCCTTCACAATCTATCCCTGCTCTCTCTGCAGCCTCATCTCCCGTGCCCCCTACCCTGATTTCCTATCCCCAGCTACTCTCTCCATCCTCAACACGTCAGCTTCTCAGCTATAAGGCTTTGCACTTGCCTTGCTTTCTGCTTGCTTGCTTTCTTTCTTTCTTTTTTTTTTTTTTTTGAGACAGAGTCTTACTCTGTCGCCCTCGGTAGAGTGCTGTGTAATCACAGCTCACAGCAACCTCCAACTCTTGGGCTTAAGTGATTCTCTTGCCTCAGCCTCCCGAGTAGCTGGGACTACAGGTGCCCGCCACAATGCCTGGCTCTGTTTTGTTGCAGTTGCCACTGCTGTTTTAGCTGGCCAGGGCTGGGTTCAAACCCGCCACCCTTGGTATATAGGGCCAGTACCCTACCTACTGAGCCACAGGCACTGCCCCACTTTCTGCTTTCAATACCTTCTTTCTCCTTCAAAATCAAACTCAAGCATTACTGTCCCTTTGTACTCCCAGAAAAGTTAAGCCCACACTAATGTATTCCAACAGCCCCTCTGGGCTTTGCACACCTGCATGAAGTCGTCTATATTCATGCTTCATCCACCTGTCTCTTTACTAGAATGCATGTTCTCAGGAGCTGAGAGGTGTACTCACCTCTGTATTCCCCACTGAAGCACAGACCCTACTGGATGCTAAATGTTGAAGGAATAAAAGTGAACTTAAACTATATTTCACACGTATAAAAATGTTGGGTTGGCAGAACATGGTCCCATGCAAAATGTTCAGTCGCAGGCTCAAAACCTCCCAGGGATGGCCTGGCCCTGCTCACAAAGCCCATTTGTGGTTCTCAGCTCCAAGAAGTCTTCTGCCTTGAAAGGCTTCAGCGGGGACATCCTATATCTTTGAGGAATCAGAACCATCTCAGGATTTGATCCCATACTCTATCCACCATTTGGCTTTGCCCCAAGCTGGCACATATGGGAGGTCTCTGTGGTATAAATCTGTTGCCAAAACAATTTTGAAATATGAAAATGCTATAAATGTTGACAATGAATTCCTCTAGGATGCTTTATCTGCACATGTATGTGAACTTACATCAGGAATAATTGTACAAGCTGACCAAAGCACTGACCCCTTTGGGAACCACAACACTTCTTGTACCGTCTCTGTACTACTGCTATCCTCAACCCCCAGATTCAGTGACCTGTTAGGACCTGGGCCATGTAGCATCATCACCTGAACTCCATATCTTGTCCCATTCTCCTCTGGTCCATGGAAAAATTGTCTTCCATGAAACCAGTTATGGACGATGCCAAAAAGTTTCCAGTCTGTGACCTATTAGGGATCGGGCCACACGGCAGGTGGAGAGCAGCAGGAGAGCAAGGGAAGAGTCATCTATATTTACAGCCACTCCTCATTGCTTCCAGCACCACGTGAGCTCCTGTCTCATCCTTCCCTCCATCCGTGGAAAAATTATCTTCCATGAAACTGGTTCCTGGTGCCAAAAATGTTGAGGAGTGCTGCTATAGTGCACTTCCAATTATTCCTCTACAGCCCAACTGGAAAGTAAGCCCCGTAGGCTCAGCGCCTGTAGCTCAAGCGGCTAGGGCGCCAGCCACATACACTGGAGCTGGTGGGTTTGAATCCAGAAAGGGAATTGGGCCTGCCAAACAACAATGATGAGAACTACAACCAGAAAAAAAAAAAAAATAGCCAGGTGTTGTGGTGGTGCCTGTAGTCCCAGCTACTTGGGAGGCTGAGGCAAGAGAATCACTTAAGTCCCAGAGTTGGAGATTGCTGTGAGCTGTGAAGCCACGGCACTCTACCCAGGGTGACCACTTGAGACTCTGTCTCAAAAAAAAAAAAAAAAAGAAAGAAAGAAAGAAAGTAAGCCCCATAGCAGGTAGGCTTCTTTTGTCTATAATAATTGATATGTAGAAGCCAAGTGCAGTGGCTCACGCTTGTAATCCTAGCACTCAGGGAGGCTGAGGTGGGTGGATGGCTTAAGCTCACCAGTTCAAGACCAGCCTGAGCAAAATCGAGACCCTATCTCTACTAAAAATAGAAAAACTGAGGCAAGGCCCGGCACTCATAGCTCAGTGAGTAGGGTGCTGGCCATATACACTGAGGCTGTTGGGTTCAAACCCAGGGCTGGCCTGCTAAACAGCAATGACAACTGCAACCAAAAACTAGTTGGGCATTGTGGCAGGCACCTGTAGTCCCAGCTACTTGGGAGGCTGAGGCAAGAGAATCACATAAGCCCAAGAGTTTGAGGTTGCTGTGAGCTATGATGCCATAGCACTCTACTGAGGGCAACATAGTAAGACTCTGTTCTCTGTCTCAAAAAAAAAAAAAAAGAAAGAAAGAAAGAAAGAAAAGAAAAACTGAGGCAAGAAGATCACTTGAGCCCAAGAGTTGGAGGTTGCTGTGAGCTATGACACCACAGTACTCTACCCAGGGTGACAGCTTAAGACTCTGTCTCAAAATGAAAATAATAATAATTGATATGTAGAGAAGAATATATATAACATACATGTAAGTTACCGAACATAGCACTATTGCTGGTCTTTCTACCCTTACAACCTAGAAAAATTCACAGTACAATAAATATGTGTGAATAAATAAATGCTTCTTCTATGAATAAGTAAGCCAGAAACACTAGCATCCCCCAGATAAAATATCCATCAGTTGTCAGACAGTTATCATTCCAAGGTGAACTGAGCTTCCCTTGTAAATGTATGAGAACCAAATACTATTTTACTTTCCAGACTGATTCTTTTTTTATTTTTTGCAGTTTTTGGCTGGGGCTGGATTTGAACCCACCACCTCCGACATATGGGGCCGGTGCCCTACTCCTTTGAGCCACAGGCACCGCCCACCAGGCTGATTCTTTCCCTTTCTGTCTACCTTGTGGAAGTTCAGCAGTGAGGCTCTTTCTTAGGGGTACGTAGTAGAGACAATGTGGTAGGATCCAAAGACCACAAACTAGGTCAAATGACTCTAAAACAGCTTAGCCAATCGATAGTTGCATGATCTTGGGCAAACTGCACAGCGGCCCAAAGACTCCGTTCTCTTATCAATTTCATGGGGGATAATAGTGAGTAATACCCACCTGCTGGAGTTATAGGGAATGAAAATGAAATGACACTTGATGTTAGTTATTTTCTCCCATCATTTCAGGTGAAGAAACTTGGTCTAAATATTTTAAGATAGAATGAATCTGACCCCTGCTATTGATGGCATACTCGAAAGTTGTTTAAAAGTTGTATTTATAAGGGGTTACCATCTGCCTACAAGTTTCTGCTTTCCTCTTGAAATCATGTTCCATATGCAAACCTCCTACTCATCTCTTTTCAGCTGCGTCTCTCCTTGATGGCTGGATTATGCTTTTTACCCTCTGTGGCAGCTAATTCCTACACCTGGTTACATGGAGTTTTGTCTTTCGCTTATTTTTGTTGAGTTACTTTTCCGCTTTGATTTAATCCTAGAGACAAATCAGTATGTAACTATGACTCTCTTAAAAAGTAGAAGAAAAAAAGTGCATGGATATATTGCATTCTTCCTGGGTAAAGGGTACAATTACGATCTGGACTTTAGCTTTACAAAAGTAAACTATATAACCTAGTAGTATATACTTCCATATTAACCTGAATTTTTTTTTTTTTTTGAGATAGCATCTCTCTCTGTCTCCCTAGGCAAAGTGCCGTGACATCACAGCTCATAGAAAACTCAGACTCCTGGGCTCAAGAGATGCTCTTGCCTCAGCCTCTCCAGGAACTGGGACTAGAGGTGTCTGCCACAATGCCCAGCTAATTTTTCTATTTTTAGTAGAAATGGGGTCTCAGTCTTGATCAGGCTGGTCTTAACCTCCTGAACTCAAGCAATCCACCCACCTCGGCATCCCAGAGTGCTAGGATTACAGAGATGAGCCACTTTACCCAGCCTAATCTGAATTTTTTTTAAAAAGTGAAAAGAGAAAGGAATGCTCCATGGGGTGATATCTTACAGTTTATAGTAATGGTCTGCTATGGCTTTGTATTCTTTTCTGAAGTACATGCCATAATTCTATTTGGCTTATACAAGCAGTCCTGACTTTGGACTAGCCTATGTATTCTGAGTATATTTATAAAGCCAGGCATTTAAAACGCATAATGCTGGCCAGGTGCGGTGGCTCACCCCCATAATCCCAGCACTCTGGGAGGCCGAGGCAGGAGAATCCCTTGAGCTCAAGTGTTCAAGACCAGCCTGAGCAAGAGTGAGACCCTCCCTCTACTAAAAATGGAAAAATTAGCAGGACGTTGTGTTGGCCGCCCATAGTCCCAGAGGCAAGAGGATTGCTTGAATCCAGGAGTTTCAAGTTGCTAGGCTGATGCCCCAGCACTCTAGCCTGGGCAATGGAGTGAGACTCTGTCTGTAAAAACAATAAAGCCCATAATGCCAGTCCCCACGGGAAGGAGGTTACCTCCGGTCATGAGGTTCTTGGAGCAATCCATGAAAGTCTATCTAATCCAGAATGTTGCCGATCTGCTGCATTAGATGGGCTGCTCTTCCACTGCCAATAACTGTACAACCTTGGTTTGGAAAGGAGGGAGAGAGGGAACTTTGTGTTCCAGCTCTGGGTGTCAGGGACACAGCTCTCACCTCCTCTCTACTTGGCGGGACCAGTAGCTAGGGTTAGGGCTGTGCCAGGGAAGGCACTGGGGGGAAGGGCAGCTAATCCTGAGCAGCTGGACCAGCAGTTTAATTCTCTGCCTCAGGGCATCACTCCCTGGCATCCCCAAATAAGACTAATAGTGATGACATTTTTCATCTCTAACATTTTTCTGGCCTCATTGGTACTCACAAGAATACACTGGGGTGTTGTTATACTTTTCATTTAACAGGCAACAAAACTGAGGCTCAGAAATAAGTAATTTTTTTTAAGGTCAGTTGGGGGAAGGGGAGTAAAAATTTACTCAACTGCCATCCGAGCGTGGCTGTGCTACTTGAGGTCACCTCCTACATTTGTTTGTCTACACAGTTGTTTCAAGCTAACAAATAAATAGCATCTAAGGAGACTGGTTCAAGGACCCCCTTGCCATGGATATTCACATCCATGGATGCACAAGTTTCAAATATAAAATGGCACAGTATTTGCATAAACCTACACACATCCTCCCAATACTCCCATATACTTTAAATCATCTCTAGATTATTTATAATATCTTTTCTTCCCTCTTTCTTTTCGAGATAGTGATACCGGAATTTCGGGCTCTTGGTCTCGGCGATTTGAAGAAGGAATCGACGGACCACAATAGTGGTGGTAAGTTAGGATTTATTTACAGGAAAGAATTATAAGTAGAGGAAGAACTAAACCTCCAGGCAAGAGGACCCAGGAGGGGAGCAAACTCTCCTGCTCCCTCTCCGAGGTCTAGCCGAGGTCTGCTTCTGGAGGGGAACAGGCAGCTCTTCCTGTTCCCTCTCCGAGTTCTAGCCAAGGTCTGCTTCTTAGCTGTTCTCTCTTCAAAGTCCTGCTGAAGTCTGCTGCTGAGCTCTCTGCTCAGGGGTTTATATGGTTCTAGGGACTTGTTTTGCTGGAACTTCTTAGGGGCAGGTCTTCGTCAGTTACAGCCAGATGTCCAGTGAAGACCCGGGCCCTGGAAACTGACATGATATTAACCAGTCAGATTTGCACGTGGAGCAGACAGCAAGGCGCCAGTGTCTTCTGCACAGGTCCGGCCCTTTCGCAAGCTGGTTTCTCCATCTGCCACAACACAAGCACCACCAGGGCCAAGGCAGCGGTTGTAGAGCTGCCTTGTCCTGCATCAATAGCAAGAAATCAAAGTCCAAATAAACCATTTAATTACAGAAATAGGAAGACAAATTAGTAGCAAGAAATGTTTAATATAAGAATTCCACAGTAAATTGTCTTTTTAAAAAAACACCTTAAAATAGTTATTGACCACATAAGACTTCTCCCTTTATTTGGATAGGTATATTTAATATTAATAATAGTTCTGACTGGTTTTCTATAGATGCTCAGTATTATTTAAAATTACATTGTATTTTATATCCTCAATTATATATAAATATAATATTACATTATATATAGTATATTATAGTCAAGATTGCCCTTGTTTCCCTCTCTATCTTCTCTAAATACAGTAGTAATGTTTTACATTCATACAAACTTCCACCTTTTTTGCTTGAAATGAGATTAGAATTATGAGAGTGGTCAAAACATTTTCACTGTGGAACACTGTTGAATGGCTACTGGCCTTGAACCAGTTACTGACGAACTTTGCCAAGTGTCTCATCACTCCTTAAAGAGTAAAATTAGTTCTCATTTTCTTTCAACTTTTATGAAATGAAGATCTTTGTCTCTGTTAGAATATTAGATTTTACAAAAAAATTAAGTCTTTTGTGATGTCCAAGGCCAAGCTTACTAAAAGCAGTGAATGCTTGGAAAACAACCCTTGACTTTGAGGCATCTATTCTGAATGTGTAACAGGATTTCATTGATAATTGATTCAGAATGCCAGAATACCTAGTTTTCAAAAACATGGCCTTGGTGTTTAGTAATTCTCTCTTTTAGAGTATTCAATTGTTTAGTCTGGCTTCTCTAGAGAAGGAAAAAAATCTAATTTGTAACAGAACAAAAGAAGAAAAGAAGCACTTTACATTTGCTACTAATTCTTCTAAAAGACATGACTCTTATATCTGTATCTGTTTACGACATGGAATACAGAATATTTGACAAGGTCTGTATCCTATTTTCTTCTGCAAATATCAACCAATAAAATATTGCCCTATTGCCCCCTTTTAAGTCTGTACTAAGTTTGAATGCATTTAGTTGATTTTTTCAGAGTTCAAGGACTCTCCACCCATTGAAGGTACCATGTAACTATTTTTAAAACCTTCCTGTTGTTTATAATGTTAACTGCAGCTTTGTTTTTTTGTAACAACTTTATTGAGATGTCACTAACATATAAAATTTGTGTATATGTGTATGTGTGTATATATAAAGTGTAAAACTTAATGTTTTAATATATATATACTTTGTGAAATCATCACCAAATTTAAGCTAATTAACTCATCCATTACCTCTAAATAGCTACCTTTGGGGTAAAGGCTGAAACGATTTAATTTAAGACCTATCTTCTCTAAATCTACATTATATGACACAATATTCTCATATAACATCCTCATCATGGTAAAAATTAGATCACCAGAAATTATTCATTTGTATAACTGAAACTCTGTACCTTTAACTGCCGCTTTCTAATGAAGGAGATATATGCTAGAAAAATGAGAAAACATACTTATTTTCATGTGCCCAAAATATAAAATGATTTTTATTAGTGTTTGATAAGAGATGTAGCTTTTAAGGCTAGATCAGTGATTCTCAACATGTGGGTCGTGACCCCTTTTTAACAATGAAAGTATATTGCAGCATTAGGAAGGTTGAGATACTAAAAATTATATTCGCTTAACAACACTAAATAATGTACAGTTTAATAAGTAGGCCATAATATTTTCTATACCATTTACATTTAATTAATATCATTATTCTATGATTACAGCCTTATGCTGAGATAAAAATTAGCATTTTATTTAAACTGATGCCACTAAAAATATTAACTTAGTAATGTTTATTAAGTACTTACTGCATGACAACAAGTATTATCCATATCCTATACATTATTTCATTTTACTTACAGAATGACATTTTGATGGAAATTATATCATCTTCCTATTTAGACGACAAAAATAAAAGTTAAAACTGGTTACATAAAAATTATACAGCAAGAGCTATAGAGATGAAACTCAAACAAGTGTGTTAGATTCTAAAATTCCTGTTTATGGGCTACTTATTTCTAAGCTTTCACTTTGTGTAGTATGATTATTTAGAATTTTAAATCAGAAACACTGCCTATATCTCCTAGAAAAATGGTTCCTGAGACCTATATTCCCCCTCGTGAGCTATCCGGCAATATATGAACACATTTTTCATGGTCATGATCAGTGACCATTCTATTCATTATAATCAGCTAATTAAAATATTTTCACTTTGAATTTGGGCACATTATCTAATATGAAAATATAAACCAGGCACTGTAGAGTAAGTTACCTAAAGAATAGAACACAATTTCTTCACAATGTAGTTTTCATGAGCAATTTTAGTATTTGTAATTAAAAGTGTAAATCTGTTAATTTGCATGCTACTGGCATCTAGTGGGTAGAGGCCAGGAATGTTCTAAACATCCTGCAGTACAACAATAAAGACTCCACGGAATTATCAAATGTTAATAGTGCCCAGGTTGAGAAACCCTATTTGATTATAACTATAAACATAAGACAATTATACAGTTAAAGCAGCAGTTAAACATTGAAACGAAACAATATTCCCAACAAATAGTGCCAATAAAAAGCCGTAGTAAAACTTTTTCCAGTATATCAATTTTCAAGTTCTTCAAAGTAGATGTATTTAAAAATTAAACCATCCTTCATGAAATTAAGTTATGTTAATATTTTAGGCTACATTTGGCACTCCTTGAGTTGGGGGAATTTTTATTTTAGCTCCAGAAACTCTAACAAACTTTCCTTCCCCTAAACAAGCAGGCAAGAGTTTCAAAGCTAGTTTTTAGTGCCATTGAATCTTACCCCTTCCACCGTCTTCCTCTGAGGACAACCACAGATTAGAGGGTTTTTGCTTTGTCTTATTTTAGATTCAACACTAACTATAAATGTGATTCTAAATCAAACGTATATTTTATCTTAATAACAAGTGTTCATTGCATACTGGAGTAAATAGGGTAGTCCTTAAAAGACTCGCATTAACAGATAAAGCTGAGCCAGATGTCACTAATTTTATCCATCAATCCTAATCTCTAAAAAGAAAATTTTAATAAGAAGAAACCCACTGATCCAATTAAGTGCACAGACAAAAAGAATCCACTGTAAGGACTAGAAAGTGTGCATAAATATTAAAATGAGTGAATCTTTTCAGTGTATTGAGTTAATGGAATCTCATCATCTCCCAGCATAAATGAAAGATTAATAAATTGCAGGGAGCTAGGAAGACCAAATCTAATCTCTCTAATCATGTCTGAGGCACCAGAATTCGCCTCCCGCTGAGGACGAGAGAGCAGAAGGCTCCAAGGCACACAAGGACCTTGATGAGGAGATAAGCCTTATTCCTACGGTTAATTTGGTACAAATATTAAAAGGCCCTTGTCCTTGTCAATTCTCTAACCCCTGTATTACTGAGATTCTGGCCTTGCTCCCTATCTCTTTAGTTTCCTGTAGATTGAGCACCTGGCCAGTGCCCAGAACACAGCTGTTCTGCTTTAATGAAATTTGCAAATTATGGAGCACACAGAGAGCTCCGAAGAAATCCACCTTTTTATTAAAGAAAACATTAATACAAGGGGAAGAGAAGACACTAGGATCTAATATCATGTCTATTAATTGAAAGATTTTATGTCACTTTAAATAAAAAGATAATTATGAGATGGGGGTGCTGTAGGGATTTTATAATAGAAACCTCAGAAGAAAAAGAGGCAAGGTAAAATTTTTGTTTTATCTTTCAACATTCTGTTTTTCTATCTCTAGTATTATCAAGACCAAATAAATTATTATTAACTCAGGTAGCCAAGGATCCCAATCACCAGCACAACATGATACTTAAAACAAATCATTTCACCTCATAGGCTTCTGTTATTCTTTTCATCCAAAACAAAAATGACCTATAGTAAGGGCCCTAAGGAGCCTGTAGGATTGGTGTGAAGGTCAATCATGTTTATGAATGAAAACTGAATTAGGGAAGAACATAATGTTATCACGGTTTTTTCCTAAGCTGGATTAAAAACTTGCCAGGTGCATACATTATCTCCTTTCATTGTCTTGCACAGGCAACAGCTTCTTTTGATATGTCAGCATATTCTTTTAGTCTTGTCAGTAATATTCTTTTCCCTGAACAAAAACATACTTCTTTTATACAAAACAATTGGAATGTAATTCTTGGTGTAATTTATATAAAGCCACAACTGCTCCACAGTCCTCTAATTTATTTAAAAGCTATCACATCACGAGACTATTCATCAGAATCAGCTAGTAAAAATATTTTCACTTTGAGTCTGAGAACATTACCTAATTGGAAAATATAAACCAGAAACTGTAGAGGAATTACCTACAGAATACAACACGATTTCTTCCAACACTACCTCACAATGTCATTTCCATCAGTGATTTTAGTATTTGTAGTTAAAAGTGCAAATTTGTTATATCTCTATTTCTAAATATTAAGTAATATTTTAGTAAAGGTATAGCCTGCTAAATTCTGAACATAGGAAACAACTAAATATTCCCCCGAGACCATTTTATTTAAACTTATGAGGGAAAATAAAATATGAGTGAAATAAATCAGAAACAATGAGAACACAGAAATGAAGTTGGAAGTCATATAGAAATGAATATGCAATTAAGACCAAATTTAACGAACTCCAAATCATGTGTTGTTTTTTTTTTTCCCCATGCATACTACAGATTCTCTTACTGCTGGTGATTTTTTTTTCCCTTTAGAATAAGTGTTATTTTAAAAATAAGTATGTGAATGTATGTAGCGTGAGCAGACTATTTTCACCCCACCCGCCTTCTCATAGACTGCACATCTTCTGCCAGAAGTAGCCATTTGACCTTAGGAAAGTCTTCTAGCCTCCCCAAACCTCGATTTCTTTGCCTGCACAGTGTGGATAATAATAGTACCTGAGCCACAGAAGTGTTTTGATGATTGTATTTTACTTAGAATGCTACTTGTTATTTAGCAACTGCATGATAAATGTTACCTGCCTTGTCATTATCCTTACTGTTTTTCCCATCTCTTAGTACTCAGGATTTAAAATCGATTTTAAGTTTATCTTAATGGAGGAATTCTTATCTAGCGGCTAACATGCTAGGATGAGTGACTAAAACATAATACAGTATTTTCTTCTTTTCTCAAGGATTTCGTGCTTGTTACCCCAATCTGTAGTTAATGTCCATCTACGCTACTTAACTTTCTTGCTAGTCAATCTCATGAAGAAAATAGTGTACTAAACTTTTGAAAACTATTTCCACTGTTGCAAGACAATGCCAAACTAAAAGAAAAAGAATACGTATATATATATTTTTTCTCTAATGATAGCACTTAACATAATCCATAATTTTGATGAAGAGAAATTTTTTACAATGGGATATTCCCAGTGCTCCTGAAATCAAACCACAATCTGACTGCTGTATTGAATATAGCAAGGACAGGCTAAAAGGAGTGAAATAGTACAAGATCTAACAGTCGAACCAGACACAACACATGCACTATTATGCCCATAGAGGGTACTGCTACAGCGGAGAATAAATTCTAGCTGAGAAATTCAGACCAAATTAGACAGGGGAAATCTCTTGTCTTTGGTGTAAGACTGCCTGACTGTATAAGGAATTTAGCATCTCCATACAAACCTGGACTGCTGAATTCACGAAGAAGGATCAAAAAGTATTGGAGCTGACTAATGAGGTACAGTGGAAGATGGATAACAAGGCTCCCAGGGAAAAGGGTGATATTGTCAATGAGGCACGCACGGTTTGGTTCTTAAGGGTTTGTGCCAACCAGTTTTAGAACAAAGAGTTGCCTGGTGATTTTAAGACAGAAAGATCGGATCCACTGAAGCACAATACATAGAAGTCAGCTGTAATCAAGAACAGCAACCCCCTTGGTTTAAACACCAGGAACTTCTTCAGAGGGAAAGAAAAACCAAACAACTAGACACATCTCAGAAATTGAATTACAAATTGTTACTCAGAGTCATTGTCCATAGAGGTATGAATGAATGAACTCTAACACCATTTCTAAGGCACCACGAGGTTAATATCCTTATGATATCTCTGGTGACATATGTGCATCTATGGATATATACAAGCCAGCACACACAACTTTGTTATGTATACAGGGATAGGCACATCTATATTCTAAAACAAAAAGAGGCACATGGATATTCTTCGTTTTCAGGATGCTTCCAATATAAGACATTGGTGCAGATTTTAACGTGTTTCTTACAGTTACTGACACAATAGATTTATGTTACGTTCTAGTTATTGCATTGCTCAGCAAATATCTTAATACAGACACAATTCCTTCTCTTTAAATAAATCATATGTTTTTGCTTTGACTCCTAGCTTAATATCCCACAAAACTTGAGATTTTTCAACTTGGTGGAGGAAGCTCAAATTATTCTGATAGGTATAATGTGATCGAAAAGTACTCATGATTTTTTTAGTGACTTGAAGATTTTTGATCCAGCAAAATACAATAGAGGATGCCAAGCAGCCCGAGCATGTCAGTTCTGGCTCCCCCATATCTGTCCTCCTCCTTGCTCCTTGGCAATAGTCCCTTGGGTATTTTGCAATAACCTGTAAAGACTCTCCCTGCCTCCCATGTCAGCTCACTTCTGTGTATTCTTCCTGCTGCTGCCACGGCTTACTGCTTGGCAAATGCCTGCCCTAATGAAAAGTCTTCAGTCGCTCTCCATAAAAGCTGGTCTTTATGACTGGCTTCCATCCATCCTTGTCCTCCTCGCCTGCTCTCCAATCCCAGTAAGCAAATATTTTGAGGGGCAAGGTGAAGGTGGTGGTCACAAAAGACCAACTAGAAGAGGTGATACACAGTTTTAAAGAAAGAAAAGAGAGACGGTAGAAGGGCCACATGGAGCGACATACTGAACTCTGTTTAGGGCACACAGTCAGAAACAGACATACCCCATTCCAGGAGTTGAGCATTGTCTAAAACGCTTGAATGGAAGGAGAATGTGGGACAATGGCAGAAATAAGATTAGAGACACACTATTATAATTATCCAGAATTACTAAGCATAAAATAATTCTATTTTGAGAATTATGGAAAGCTACATAAGCCGAAGTGTGAAATAATCCTATTTGCACTCGAGACTTCATTCTGAAGCCCGTGTGGAACAAGACTGGGTGCGGACTGGAAGCCAGCAAGACGTGAACAGGGAGCACAGAGAGAGAGCCGGTGCAGTCAGATGCTGCACGGTAACACCGGCTGAAGCAAAGAAGTGGTGAACGCAGAGAACAGAAAGAGATTGGAAAGATGTCAAGGAGAAATTATCTACAGGACATGGTGACAAACGGGGAAAAAGAGGAAGTCTGGTTTCCCAGCCTGGGTGTCTGGATAGTAGTATTTACAGAGATATGAGTGTTGGGAAAGAGGTATTATTTGGGAACAACAATGATAATAAGATCACTTTTGAACACTATGTGAGGTGCCTATAAGATATTCATTAAACAGTGGTACTCAAAAGACAATTTGATTAATGATTCTAACTACACGTTAGCCAGGAAGTCTATATGGGAGGAATGAACCGGGGAACCATGGTTTCAGTGGCAGTTGAAACTATCAATTTGGATAAAATTATCAGTGGATGACACCTATATGATGTATGGATCTTTGGGTACTGAAGAAACAAAGACTTATCAGATAGAAGTTGCTAAAGAGATGTAATAGAGATGCAATTCTCACGAACAACATCATTTCCCATAGAAGTAATCAGTGAGTAATACACTTTAATGATTTTGATGCAGGACATTTGGTGCCCCGACCAGCTCAGCGGAGCTGGCGGACCTGCCGCCTCCACCTTGGCGGTGTCGGTGTGATGGCAGCGCGGCTGAGGAACCAGCAGGCTGTATGATAGGCAAGGAGGGGGACCTCCAACCCCCCACCGGAGGCTCCGATAGCCACAAAGGCCAGACAACTGCCGAGGAGACACCTGCACCTTGGTGTCTCCTTCAGTTTACACTTATG